>JAHUTJ010059437.1:0-10580 GCA_036250325.1 Characodon lateralis | reverse complement strand
TCAATTAGGTCACAGAAAAATAGCCACACTCAGCATCTTTCTTTGTGTATATCTCAAGTCAGAAAATCACATCCTGTGCCTAGAGAAACTTTGGAAATTGTCCACATGGAACAACCCTAAATACATTATTTGACCAAAAATAATGTTTGTGTTTAATAATAACTTTACCCAGACAGATGGCTAAAAATGCTCTGATTTAAACCTAAAGATACAAAACGCATTGGCAAATTTACGCACAAGTGAATCAAGCCATAGACCAAATGAGAGTAATTACTTGGTGATATTTCATCTCCTTTCCAATTAAAATTAAGGACAAAACATCTAATTAAAAACACCTTCCAAAACATTTGATCAGTCTGGAATTAATACTGTGGATAAAAAATGTACATCTGTTAAAATGTAAAGATTTTTGTGCATGTGTTATTTCCACCTCCTTTAAAACCTTCCTAATTCACTAAGCCTGAGTCTCCACATCAACAGAGGCATTTGTTCCCCCTTCCATTAAAGGGAACACCATCTAGAGACTCATTATACAGCTTATTCATTTTTCATTTGGCAGGCTTTTTTTTCTTAATATAAATGTTGCTGCTTCTACTGTAAAAAAATTATATCAGTTCCTTCCTATCTTTTTACCTATTTAAGGTCTTTATTACCAAGCAGATTTAAATCCTGACAACTGTGCTGTTTATGACATCTGTAATCGCTCAGAGACTCAACTTTAAGGAGCTTTTTTAGATTAAGATTGTTTTTTACCTTATAAAATATAATTTACAGTTTTCACCCTACTTTGGGAATCAACATGTAAATCCATCACAAAAGATCCATTTATTTATTGTCACAATTTCTATTTCTCTGTCTAATCCCCCCCCCACAAACACACACCTCCCCACCTCCCCCAGGGAGCAGAATGTTTTTCATGCCCCCCCTAAATTGAGAACCATATGTATTTTTTCTTTATCCATAAATCACTGTATGAGTAGCTGGTACCAGCGTTCTGCATGAATTCACTTGATTGTTAAAGCAGATTAATACCACGATATAACATCTACAACAACTTTAATCCATTTCCAGGTTCAGTTTATCAACTGGGGTGTAAAGTCTCCAAGTGCCACCTTAATTTGGTTTCATGCTATTTGCTGCCAGTTTTTAGACATGACCGACCGAATTAACAGTGAATCAAAGGGCAAGGTAGGCTTCGTCATATTATCTGATTTTATGTTTTCCTCCATTTTTATGTTTTTTCTTTATTCTGATGACAAACTACTTCATCTCTCCTCCGTCAGCTCTGTTTGCACCAGTGCTGAGCACTTCTTCCACTGGTACAGGCAGCCTGTTGATTTGTTTGAGCACTGCTGCCACCTAGTGATTGGAGGCTTGTTGATTGTTCAAGTATGAATAAAGACAGTTGAATCCATCTTGCCTCTCAAGCTGGATTCGCAGGGGCACATCCACTAATTGAGAAATACTGTGCAAACCTGTGCCCTACCTCTGATCCAGAATACTAAACTTGGTCATATATGTGTATGTCTACCTGTTAATCTGCTTCTGTAAAAAAGGAAATAAAATCCTTAGAAAAACTGATCCAAACTTCACACAGGTGCATTGAAATATCACTTTATATGAATTCTTGAATTTGAAGGAAGACATGAAAGCTGCTAAAACCTTTTGCATGTCTCCATCCTCTTAGATCAGTCCAGGCACTGAGATGCATCATCTCTCTGACTATCCACACATTAAATTGAACTCTAAAACTGGGGTCCCTGTCGACTCTGCTGCTCGTTACAGATTTGAGTGTTTCACACAAATGTGGAAAGATTAAGATGGAAAACGTTTAACCTTCTGTACTTTCCAGGAGTGATATCTGGAATTAGCAAATATATGCTGACTTTTCTGTACTTTTATTAGCGCACAATTTGGTTAGACTGCAGATTGTAATGACATGAAATTAAGAAAATGCAGGAGTAGATTGAGGAGCAGATTGGTTTTCAGCAATTTGTGATAATTTACCAGATAAGTACTTTTAACTTGATATCACCCTGCCTTAAAATTCATCTCCAAAACAGGCTGCGCCTAATGATTTGCAGAAGCTGTAATCATTCTTAAACCATGATAAAGTATGTGTTTCTTCTTGACTTATATGACTGTGTGTATCCAGGCTGACTTACCCAAGGCAGGCTCAGCACAGTCTTTGTACTGCTCAGGAGTGCAGTAGGACGCATCACCTGGGTACAGAAAGGGTAATGTACATTACAGAAGCTATTGAATCAATGTTGGTGTTTAAACATGAACTTATTGGAAAACTTAACAAACTAAGTTTTAACACGTGGATGAAAGATACTTTCTGTGAGAAACGGCATCCTTGTACCTCCCAGGTACACCTTGTACTCTTAGGGCTTTTAAAAATGCCAACAACTAATCCAGCATTGATTTGTGATATCAATATGATGCTGGTAAATCCCCTGCACAATGCTGCAACCTTGCTGAAAACCCTTGTTGATGAATGCACGCTCAATACATCATCACATAGTACAACAGTGGTGCTTACCAGGCATGTGCACCATCCTGCAATTGCAGTTCTCCACAATGTAGCGAGTTTCACAGTCAATCCTGCAGGCCGTTACACTGTAGACCTGAAAGAAGCCCGACTCCAGAGCTTTGGACTCACACTCTCCCCAGGGGGGAGGTAGGTAGGTCAGCTAAGAGGGAGAAGAGAAGTGGAAGCTCATTTAATTTTCTCTGTCAATTGCAAAAAATATTTTAAATAATTTTATTTCTTAAGGCAAAGAGGTTTTTAGACCATACTGGCAGTATGTGAAAAAGGAATTGTCTCCTCGTTAAATCATGGATTAACTGATTAACCACATTCTTTTG
The DNA here is from genome assembly GCA_036250325.1 of Characodon lateralis. Classification (NCBI taxonomy): domain Eukaryota; kingdom Metazoa; phylum Chordata; class Actinopteri; order Cyprinodontiformes; family Goodeidae; genus Characodon; species Characodon lateralis. The sequence goes on along the minus strand of JAHUTJ010059437.1, from coordinate 7,709 downwards.
GAGTTCAATTTCCCTGGTCGCACCCAGGCTGAATTACTCTCAGACCTGTAGCATGAATAAATCGCTTAAATATAACTTTTCTAGCAGTATGAAGTAGGCTAAAAGATCTCAAAAAGCAACACATACCATAATGTACCAAAGGTAGTCACTTTCTTTTCAAGTGACTACCTGGCAGGTTGCCATGAATCAAACAAGAAGTCCAAAACCTTAGTCTCAAGTTGTCCTTCCTAAGTTAGCATCCAACTGTCCAGTTGGATAAAGAGGAGGAAAGTATTAAGAATCATTATGAAATTTTGGAAAATCAAATCTGCTTTTGCCCATCTGATAGACAACACAGTATATAGAATTTCAAAGTGAGATTTACAAAATGTATATAACATGAGCAAACAATGGTGCATTTGAGTACATGCAAACATTTGAAGGTAATATTGAGTTCCCAGAGCAGCAGAGATAATACAAACAAAATGAGAAGGGCATCACTGTCTTGGTCTCAGTGTAGGAAAGATGGAAATATGCAGTGAATTGTGCAAATGGAGAAACAGTCAACTGTGCAAATATGTGTTGAGCTATCAAAGTAACATTTAGGTTATCAGTCAGTACTTTGAATGTTAAAAAGTTTTAATGGCTTGGGGGAATAAACTGTTACAGTTTGGGAGGGAGGGCCCAGACATTCAGTACCTGATTCTGGATAATAGAGGGGTAAGAAACAGGGTCTTACAATTCAGTATGGTCAAATTTTGCAACCTGTCACTGTCTTCCCTTGAAAGGTTGGGTTGCTCATTACATGTGATCAAACAATTTCAATGGCTTTTAACAGCTTGTATAAAGGACATCCAAGACAAACAAAACAACAACAACAAAAAAAAAGAAAAAACACAGAAGAACTCTGTGAATTACAAACTTCCAGTAACACCAACAGTTCTCCAAAACTAAATGCTTAGTCCTTGAATTCCAACTATTGCATGGCAGCAGAAAAGTCCAAAATCCAAGTTGGCATTGCAGAAACCAATTCAAGAGTTAGCCACACTCTGTCAAAAAAATCCCCCAACATACAGTGAGGAAAGCACATACAAATGCTCCTGTGGTTGTGAAGGCTGGGACAACAGATGAGAAACGAGGGACACTGGGCTGAGCAGCATGGAGGCCCATCTGCTCTACAACACAGGCATCGAGGTCCAGCCCTGCTCTGTATCCATCACCCTCTGTTCCCAGTTTTTTTAGCTGTCATCTTAGTGCATCCCAAGTGACTCAGCTTGCTCTGCCAAAAGATCATTTTTGAAAGGGGGAGCATACAAATGGAGCATTCTGTCAGATTAAGCTTGGCTCCACTCTGCTTGATGGTAATGGCAGAATTTGAAGCCTTGGCTTGCTTTTCTAGGTGATCTTGTTTCTCTGCTTCAGGGTGCAAGATGGAAGATATTCTTTTAGCAACACAAGAGAAGGACAATAAATTTCAACTTATTCCAATTGGCATTTCTGTGTCCAGAAGCCTATAGCCATTTGGAAGCAGCTGAATTGTTTCTTGTAATAATTAAATATGCCTTTCTCAAAGCCAGCAGCAAGAACAAGCCATATACTGACATTCAGAAGCTATTAATTATGTCAGAGAATTTAAAAAAATGTGCTCCTTGGCAATCCTTAACCTTTCCAATCACCTTTAAACCTCACCTAATCTTTACTTCTGACCTAATTAGAGTTAGCTGTAGCTGATCCAAGATCTGATTAATTCTCTGTAATCAGATAATATAAGGCGCTTAATATCACTTTTCACTATGGTGATACCAGTGGACCCGATTGTGGTCTTATCTAATAAAAGCTGAGGCTTGTGGGCCCCTCAGTGTGTTATTAATCAATGCTCCATTCCCCTGTTATACCAGAGCGATACTTTAATTAGGCCATGCAGCTCTACCAAACAGGGACACTGTTAAAAAGTAGATAACAGCGTGAGTTACAATGAGGTCATCCCATTAGTGCTGCCTGGGTGAGCTAAAATGCAAATTGTGGACAATGGGTTTGAGCAAAACCACCCTTTTGTGTTATTGTTGTATTTCTGAGCAGAGTGCTAACCAGCAACACAAATAGTCCGAATATCAATTAAGAGTCTTCCTGGAAAAATAAAGGTGTTTTTGTTCATGTAAAAAATTACTTTCGCCGCTACAGGAACAGCATGCCCTTTTAGTTTCATTTAAAAGCCTACAGCAAGCCAATTCTGAAATCAGAGAGGACTCTTCTCTTTCCCGAGTTTTATACTGGAGGCTCACTTGATTAAAGCTGCTTTGATGTAGGTCTAATGCTATTAGGTAAAATCAACTGATCCGGTTGTGGCATTTTCACAGAGGACAACTTGTCTACGCCTTGCCAGTCACAGAACAGGGCTGGCAAACAAGCAGCGTCCCTGAGAGGCTCATTACCCAGGAGGCCTACCCATTGTTGAACATGTCTCCTCTCTAACTGTTTATCACCTTAACACACTAAGCTCTGATGTGGGAAGGTCACATTTAAAATTTATTTTAAAAACATCCCATAATTCTTAACTGATATATCTCAGTTGAATTTTCAAGATGATTTAAGTTAAGTGTAGATTGACTAGCTTTAAAAGACAAAGACAGAATGTGTATGGCTTTATTCTGATTGGCACATTCTGGGTTTGTTATCTAACATAATAGTCGTGATGATGCATCAGCAGGACTGGACTGGGACTTCACTGCACAGTTTCAACAGATTGTCTGAGATTTTGGTCTTGTTTGGCAAGATAAAAATCACACAGCTGATGTAGATGTTTTGACTGCACATGTGAATCCCTTGTTTCATCCCTTCCCAGAGGTGATCTGTGGGATTGGGATGAGGTGACTGTGCTGGCCATTGTAGTACAGCAACCTCATTTTTGTAAAAAAAAAATAAATAAAAAATAAAAAATAGAAAATGGCTTGAGATAATAGGAGCTTTCTGGCAGTGCATTATCCCGCTGGAAGTAGCAATTAGAAGATGGGTGCACTGTAGTTTTATTTGATCAGCAACCATACTCATGTAAGGCGGTGGCATTTAAACATAGCCCAGTGAATACTGAAGGGTCAAAAGTATTTTAAGAGAATACATTATTGCCCACAGCATTAAACCAGCACCACCAGCCTGAACCTTAGAGACAAAGCAGGATATAACCTTACTTCCATTTTATTCATGTCATTTTGAGATCCTACCATCTGCATATTGAAGCTTAAATCAAGGCTCTTTGGACAAAGCAATGTTTCTGATTTATTCTTGTCTAGTTTTGGAGAGCCTGTATGAATTGTAGCCTCAGTTTCCTGTTCTTAGCTGACAAGAAGAGCCCCTGTGAAGTCTTCTGCTTATTGTTTTGTGCATATCTTTTGTTGTAAGAAGTGGTTGAATGAGCTGCAACTTCCTTTCTATATTTTAAATCAGTCTGCTCATTCTCTTTTGACCTCTGACATCAGCAAAGCATTTTCATTTTCAACTGGCATTCATTGTAAGTTTTCTCATTTTAGGACAATTTCTGTAAACCTGACATCTGGTTGTGTTTAAAAATCCTAGTACATCAGCAGCTTCTAAAATACTCCAAAATACAAATACAAATCCCTTTTCTTCCCCATTGTGATACTTCTTTAAACTTCAGCGAGTCGTCTTTTAACAAACCTAGCTGCATAGATGTAGTTACAGCAGTTTGACAGGCTAATTCCTTATTTGATAGGAAATTGAATAGTTGGGGTTAAGAAAATGTTCAGCTCAAGAATCGAAGTGATTTAAAATGTTGGAGTCATAAGAACAAGCTGAGAAGGAAGTTCAACACTATTTTTAAGAAAACTTACAATCCCCACTTTCTGTTTTCAAAGATAGTTAATACAAAGCTTGACTGTTCAAAGTACAGCAGTTTTAAAGCTAGACCTCATCTAAGGTGGTCCTATCCCAAGGGTCTTTAATTATGGCCCTCGAGGGATGCTGTCCTGCATTATTTAGATGTTTCCCTGCTTGACAACACTTGATTTGAATGAGGAGGTCATTAACTGGCTAAATTTGGTGCCACAGAAGTAATTCGATTTTTTTCATTCAGGTGTGGGGAAGTGCAGACACAAATTGTAAATGCTTACGTGAGCCCTTGAGGACCGGCCCATCTTTAGTTTAAACCCAAAAATAGCAGTGAAAATGCTTTGTTTGTTTCACCAGCATTGAAGGTTAAACAGATCACAAACTATGTTTAAAGGGAATCCCTATTTAGTGTAGAATTATCCAGTTCAGGTTTAATCACTATGTATTTTACTGTTACCTAGAGGTGACAAAATGCAGTCTAAATTCCTTACATAAAAACCAAAGCAATAAAACAATAGAACATCGCTTTAGTTTAGCAGTGAACTGGAAGATGCACATCAGATGCCAACATCAATCTTCTGCATACAAGCCAAAGGCATATGCAAATCTATTGTATAAAAGAAAGGTTTCAGAACAATAGCCACGGCCCATAACAATATTTTATTACAGTGTTTATAAATCTTTATTCTGTTTGTCCTTTGTTTTTCTTCTTGCGGGTACCCAAACTTCTGCCACAGAGTTGATTTCAAAGCTTCAAGGAAACTTTTTAGTACAAAATCAGCAGAATAAAGTGATGCTAACTGCAACTGGATAGTTGATCCGCAAGGCAGATTAAAGTCTAACACTAATATAGCATTACTCTCAGAATGTTTCTTAGTGGTAGTTTAGAGCCACAAACTGCCACTTAAAACTCCAAAAAGTGGAAAGTTGTTGGTAGAGTGGATTTTCATTGCACCAATTTCCATTACCAAAAAGAAAGGAAAAAAGCTGTAAATGAGATTGCAATCAGCAATATAAATAAATAATTTATGGCAATTGTATAGTTGTTGTGCTCCAAAAGTGAATCAGTTTAACTCACAGGTACTTCCTAATAATCCAAAGATCTTTAATATTAAGTGCCTGCAAGATGTGCCTCATATTAACAGCAACCACTCACACACACAAAGCAGCAATGTGTCTGCTCTATTCAAGCTTAAATCTGCGAAGGATCCTGGGCAGTTGTGATGGTTTTAAGTTGTATCTTAGTTCATATACACTGAGAAATATTTTAATTGTACGTGTAAGAATTACCTAAAGGCTTTGATGTGAGCGTTACTGTCTCACTTTGTGTCTTAGTGAAGACAAAGAGAGACACTTGTTGGATTTAGCTACATTTATTTCTGCATGACGTTCCTCTAATGATGCAGTGCATTCCCTTGCCCTTTTTGTCTTCTTTTAACCATCAGCACTGAAGGCCCTATGCGTTTCCATAAACTTTAGCATAACTGAATTTAACAAACTGAGCTAGGTACTGATCAGTGCGTATGGCTCCTCATGAAACATATTTAAACATTCTGTCCTGAAAGCCTTTTGCAGTCTTTTTCAAGCAGAAAACTCAACAATCTTCTACGTCTTTGCACTTATAAGCTACTACACATAAAAATTTCAGCTTAAACAACTATAATGTAATAAACACACACACAACAACAATACCATTTACTTAGTTTCACTGCGGCATCATAGATAATCTGAAAATAATCATCTGATCCAACCCATCTGGATGGGATACCATCTACAGTGACTCCCCAGCTGCTCCTCAGCACACACTTTGGTGCTGACAACATTGATTTAGGGCCTTCTGCAACAGCCACATTGACTAAGCTGTCTGAGATTTTTGTAGAGTTTTTACTCATTTTTTATGTAGGATCTGAGGGTTCAATACAGTAGAAATAAAACAAATGACATGGAGGATTCTTAGTCTAAAACTGCATTAACCCACTGGGAGAATTACCATTATATTATAAATGTTTGTGAATTTTTTCAATTAATTTAAATTTCTGTATAGGTAATCCAAAAGACTTTAACTTTTCAAAGCAGCTGTTGCCAGATGGAGGGTTCGAGAACTTAGTTCTGTACATAAAAAGGTTTCTAAAGCTTTCCAAAAACACTTTTAAAATATATGCATACATTCATATAATTCCAGCAAGAAGTTGTGCTGAACGTTTTAGTTGTAGTTTAATTTGTCATGAAATCTCTAAAAGGGCCTCCTCAAAGCCCTGGCCTTACTGGAAATATGTGGACTGTGCTTAAGTCCTGTGCCAGGGTGGATTCTGCTAAGGAACCAGCTAATCTAAATGAACTCCACCAATTCTAGCAGAAAATGTGGAAGATATCCAGCCAGAAAGATGCCATCAACATTTTGATCGGGACAAAAAGGCCGTTGATGTTGAAGGATTCTGGCAATATATGTACAGTTAAACCTGATATTTACATACACTGCGTACAGAGACAAGTAACATTGTTCTTACTTATTGTCTGACATTAAACAAGCCCTTCCTCTTTTAGATCAATTAGGATAAACACTGTTATTTCTATTTGCTATATGCCAGAATAATCAGAGGGAGATTGACTTTTTTAAATTTTAACTTTCAAAATTCTGAACTTTACCCAAATTTATTTTGTATTTAAAATAATTGGCCTACTTAAATTTCTCCTCATAATGCTCTTTCTCCATGATACCATCTATTTTGTGAAGTGTATTGATCCTCTTGCACCAAAGCACCCTGACAAAATGTTGCCACCGCTGTGCCTCTGAATTGGAATGGTGTTCTTAGGATTGCAAGCATTCTTATTTTTTCTCTAAATGTGACTATCGCCATTCTGGTCAATCATTTCAGTTTTAGATTTATCAGAGCAGATGACTGGTTTTGAAAAATTAAGATCTTTGTCCCCATTTTTGACTATTTCTGTCGCTTTTAGAGCAATGGCTTCTTCCTCTCTGTTGGAATCCTTCTCAAATATGTTTTGGGAAAATGGTAAATGGACGGAACTTATACAGTGGCTTTCCAGTCATCCCAACCACACAAAGCACTTTACACTAGAGCCATATAGTCACCCAATCGCACTCACAAATGTGCACACATTCATACACCGTGTCATAATGTGGTTTGAGGGCGACCAAAGTGCAAACAAGAACTGAGCAGCAGCATGTTGTAAAAGGTTTTAGCTTTATTTCCAGAGGTTTTCAAAAGAAACCAAACAAGGCACTGCAGATACAAACAAAGTCCTGATCCAAAAACTTACAAGAGGTTCTGCAGACCCATGGAAAAATCTCAGCGCGAATACATGGGTTGAGAACGGGGTATGACAAACACAAGGAACCAGCAACAAACAATGACAAAAAACCAACTAATTTACTGAGGGATAACAAAGGGCAGGTAATCAGAGACAACAGGGAACAGGTGTGACAAGGAGGCAGGGAGGCAGAAGGAACAGGTGAAACAAATACAAAGACTGAGGATGGGCAAAGTAACTAATAAACAGAAACACAGACCAAGCAAACCTATAGACAAAGATAAATAATCAATAAGAAAACTTGAATAATCATGACTAAAATAAACAGAGAAACTAGAGGGAACATAGGAACAAGCTAAGAACAAACAAAGAACCCATGAAGAAAACCTGAATACAAAAGTAAACAAACCTAACCACACTGACTGAATTAACTGGAAAGGAAACAGAAAATAAACTAGTAAACAAGAAGAGTGCAAAGGAACAAATAATAAAACAAAATAAAACACAAAGATACTAAAGATAAATAAAACTAGAGAATCCAGGGAAGACCAAGAACTATAATAATTACAATAATAATAATAAACCATACAAATTAATAAGAAAACAACCATAAA
>JAHUTJ010059436.1:0-14870 GCA_036250325.1 Characodon lateralis | reverse complement strand
GAACCTGAAGTGGTCCACGGCCGATACAGTGTTGTTGAGGATGGTGAGGGGGGTGTATGGGGGTGGTGTTCTCCGAAAGTCCACCACCATTTCCACAGTCTTGAGTGGGTTCAGTTCAAGGTAGTTTCAGTTTCATTGTCCAACCCCTGTACAATGTTTTGACTCTTCTGTTTCTGCTCCATTAAAGTCTGTGAGCAGACACTAGAATATAAGTTAGGGTCCATTCATCTGGTCAAATATATAACTGATATGCACAGCGTTTACCTACCAAACATTGCCTCCAATAAGTTCTTTGCTATTGCAATAGTTCGCTCATTGGTACTGTGATGGTGACGGCAATCTGATCTATTATGCTGCTTTATATGAAAGCCTGTAAAATCTGATTGGGTTACAGAGGCAACAGAAAACCCAAATATTCGTCTTCCCAGCTCATCACAGGAGAACCTAAGGCTAGGAGGGATACATAGAGCCTCCTTGGAGTTCTGGGTCTGGCTCAGAGTCTCCTCTCAGTGGATCTCTCCAAGAGGGGTGAGGGGAGCAAAGTGGGCCGACAGGTAAGCCCAAAATGATTCATACCCCTGGCAGATTTAGATTTAAAGTAATCTTTTAATGACACCAACCATGTTTCCTCTGACTCAAAGTAATATGAACATTTAGGAGCAGTCCAGCCCAAGCCCTGCTTAAATCTGATACTGAACCAAAGATTAGGGTTATGGCAGAAGGCCAGTCAGTCTGACCTGGAGCTCATCACCGAAGATAAATCATCAAAATATTAGAGGAAACTGGAAAAAGCAGCTCAGCAACTGGAAGGAGGGTTTGATTGCTGTAATACTAACAAAGATCTTTCCACTGATTAGAGACAAGAATCAATCATTGTTGAAATGCTATTTTTAAAATGAAATAAATGTTGTTATCTATTGAGAGATGCCCGTCTCATTTCCTATCAGAAACAAACTCAAAGAACATCATTTTCAAGAGATATTAATCATTTTTAGTTTTAATGTTGCTCAGATGCTTGATCCGCATCAGCCGCCTCCTTTCAGTGAGGAGCAGCAGCTCCAAATAGCGCCACCTCAGGTCTAATGCTGCCATTACAAAACAAGGATCACTGACCTTTGACCTGTGATGGCTTGGTGCCAAGTACACTGATGAACCACCATGTGGTCAAACATAAATAGGGATGGGTACCTCTAATATTTTAACAGATATGGTACCGACACCCGGTACCTGGGAACCGACACCCGGTACCGGTACTCAACGGTACCAATTTTCGTTACTTTTTGTGTTTCTGTGGTAATAAATGCTAATTCGTTAAAAATAAAATCTCATGTATTTTCAATTTTACATATTTTTTTCTCAATATATAATAATAATATAATGTATCAAAACAACATCCAGCCGTTTGTATTGTAACATCTCAGCTGTTTCAAACATTTCTTCAACAATAAAACCTTTCACTGACTACAGGGTAATGCACAAATTAACCCCAGCCATGTTGCTGGCTGCAGACGAGTTGCTAACGGATGGAGGCGTGCTGACGGTGCTGAATCCAGAAGTTGTAGTCATAGATCTGAGGCTGACCAGAAAAACCTTGAGCTTAACCAGGTGCTTCCCCAGATTAGAAGCATTCCTGTCGCTGGCCTTGCACTTCGCGTAACAAATATTGCAGCGAACGTAATCTGTATGGCATGTTGGAAAGTGGAGCCATACTTTCTATCAGCCATGCTTTTGTAATGGAAATTCTTTTATTAAGTGCTCCAAAGTGTATGACCTTTAGGTTACCTCACTCCTCAGAACATCTGTGTTAGAGGAGGACGCTGTAAAAGCCATTATCAGAAGTTTAATGGTTAAAACTCATGCTTTAGGGGGATGTCTCAGGAAGAGCAGATGGGTTTGTTCCTAGATAACTTTGTCACCTCTGAACCCGAGGAGGGTCTGGGTCATAAAACACAGACTCTCTGACGTTGAGGTAACACTGTCATGTTTGGTATAAATACTGTCTGTAAATGTTGATCGGGGCTCTGCTTCACTGACTAACCTCAGTGACAGGGTCTTTAAACGCTGAATGCCTTTGAATAAAACGTATAAAGACAAAGTCCGGATTTTCTCTTGTTGTGAGTCAACTTCTCTCCACTTTGATAAAATTCCACAACACTGTGTTGACGGTACCAGCAGCTACTGACATCATTACCTTGTGTGTGCAATGCTGTATTCATGTCTGGCATGGAAAATCGCCCTCTCTTGCACTCCCTCTGTGTCACAATGATGCGTTTAGGTACCGAAACATGGTACCGTTTGATTTTATGTGAATCAGTACTGGGTAGTACCAACAGAATTCAGTCAATCCCTATAAAAGTACCGAATTCGGTGCCAATCCCTAAACATGATATTGGTTATGGAAAGCCCATGCCTAGCACAGAGGTCTAGTAACAAAACACAGCTCAGACTCAGACTGGGCAGGCCTGACCTCCCAGTTACACCCTACAGCTTATCGCCATCTTTGCCCACAGTGAAGTCCTCCAGGAAAAAGAGAAATCCAAGCTTGACCCATTTACACTTTATTATATATGATCGTTTATTAATATAGTAATTATGAAATATTATATGTTTTCCTAATATCCACCCATGCCTTAGCCCTGCATGGTCTCAAGGGACGGGTCTCTGTCGGACCACAATGCACTCTGAGACCAGGAGCCCCAGGATTACAAGGCTATTCCAATGGATCCAGCATGTAATGATGGTGATTCTGCAGAATAAATACTGGGTTTATCATTGTTACTAGTCCTAACTTTATGGGCACATGCATGAGCTTAAAATGCAGGACTGGGTGTTGTTCCACCACCTGTAGATTGGGTTCCAGTTTGCATCACTGCTGAGCAAAAGTACCACTAACATAATGACACAACCTGCAGCTGTGCTCGTTATCAACTTCATTGGGTTTGTTCTGGTTCTGACTCACATGTCCAGAAGACGTCGTCTGTTCTCAGCATGCCGAAGGCCGTTAATGTGCTGGTTCCACTCCTGCCGGTAGAGAGAGACTTAATAACACCAGAACACAGATCAGAATCAGTTCAGAACCTGGAGACAGAAACAGTCCTTTAACCTCTCATCATTTGAAGATGCCAAGAATAAAAGGATGAATCTGATGGAAGCTACCGAGGCTCTTCTCTGTCTTTAAACTATTAGCGTTAGCTGTTAATACAGAGAAAACTGGTTTCATGTTGACAAAAAGCCAAATCAACTGGTTCTGTCTCTCTGGGATCATCTTGTATGACTGCACAGATTTCTGGCAGAAAAATCCAATCATGGTTCTGTCTGAAGAACTCAAAAGTTTCCTGCTGCAGTTTGTGAGGAGCATATGAAGACTCGTCAGAGAACTTAACTAGACAGTGAGGATCTCAGCAGAACAAGAGGCTGAGATAAAGCTGTAACATTAACTGCTTTATGAAAGCAAAGTCAAGATGGATTAGATAAGAACCTGGAGAACCAAATCTAACTGGGACCTGCTGCAGTGCTGCAGCCATGAAGGGAAGAAAACCAAGAAAAGGCTCATTGTGCTGAAAAGAGTGGAATGAGAAGTTTTATGAAGCAAACTGGAGCTCCAGGCTCTGGAAATATAGGGGAGAAAACCACCTCTCATTGGCTGACTGAAAGCTCAAACATTTACAGTTAGTCCCAAAAGAAAAGAAGAAGCAGGCTGGGCGTACTCACCATGGTGGAATGAACATCAAAGTCACAAAGAGAGCACACGTGAGGGAACATGGGGGGTATGACTCCCAGGAAGTCCTGGATCTTCCCGCTTGAAGGTGTGCCCATCCTCCTCTGCATAAAGATGGGCTCTGATGACGGCCCCATGCTGTAACCGGAGCCATAGCCGGGCCGCATGGAGCTGAAGCCAAAGTCTCCAGAGGACTGAGCCCGGGCCGGGCCCTGACCCAGAGACGGGTCCCAGCTCTCCCGTCCTCCTCGAAAAGCTGCTTCCGAGGTAGAGGATGCAGCCCCCCGATCTCCTCCAGCCCCTTTACGGCTCTTCAGCTGCATCAGGATGCGGGGCAGCGTCTCCATGCTGATGTCCTCATCAGGGATTTCAGCCAGAGCGTCCAGGTCAGAGGGCGTCAGCCCCAAACTGGAAAACAGCTTCATGTGACGGCCAAGAGGACCACCGCCGCCGCCATGCCGGGACATCTGGCCGTCGCTATCCAGGCCCTGCATCCCGCCCATCCCAACACCCGAGGCCCCACCCCCCATTGGGCGGCCTGGAGCCTGCTCGTTCATGTTAAAGTTCAGGCCCCGACCCGCAGAGAACGGTTTCTGAGCCCCATCAGACTGAGACTGCTGAGCCATGACTTCACCAGCTGGAGGCAAGACAGAGACAGAAGCAGGCAGGAAAGAGTCTGTGGACGCAGAAATCTATGAAAGGGCTCCTCTTCTCCTCTGAAGAATGTCTGAATTCTGCTGAGACACAATGAAGCAGAGACAACCTTCAAACAAAGAGTCCAGAGAAAAGATGGAAGCTGGTGGAGCCACCTGAGCAGGCGGGGTTACTGCAGAGGGAACATGACAGCAGGAGACAGAAAAGGCTTCACCTCAACATGATGTGAAACAGAGTGATGGAGGTTCTGTCAGTGGAGGAGAAGCTTCAAAGAGGCAAGGCATTGTTATAAACCTTTACACAGAAAAACGAGTCACTCCAGTTTGAGATACAGAGAAGAAAAACCTGGTTCTGAAGAAGGATGGATGGATGGAGAAGAGCTGCAGTAGCATGCTGCACATCTTCACCATTTCTGCTGCTTTTTAATCATAAGTGAAGTTCTAAATATCTAGGAAACCAATTTTTGCTGCTTCCAACTGGCACGAGATTCAGAAGAAAAAAACAGCAGATTAAGTTTCTTTGGATTTCTAAGGTGTCAGATTTCCAGCTTGAGAGAAATTTAAGAGTCTGCGATATGTAAAAAAGTTATACTAACACTTTTATTACCTTAAAGTCACAGAAAAACTCAGAAATGCATGTACTGGTTGGTGAACGTTTTGCTGATCAAGTAGAAGGCTCTCCACAGACCTGTTTCTACAACCTCAGGGCTAAACTCTGAGGCCGGTCAACAACGCTGGGCTTTGATGGAGCTCCCAGAACCTGGTAATTCAGACTCTCTGCCTCTGGCACATGAAAATGAACCGTTTCATTTGCCATTTAACAACTTCAACACTATAATATCACCAGATATGTTCAGGGGCATTCTGGAAGAGGAGGAAGACAAGTTTAGTTCGGATTCTGTCCCACATAATGTTCACTGAAAAGTAAATAAAAACTGGACTCTGACTTAAAAATGTTATCTTCTGGTGATGCAACCAGGCTCCAACACGTCCACCTTTGGGGACCAAAAGGCCCAGGGTCACTTTGCCAATTCATACTCTAATTCCAAACCCATTTGCAGCCATTTCTGCCCTTCCATCTTGTATCTCATAACCATGTACATGCACTTTGACATAGCAGTTAATTTCTCCTGTTATGAATTTTCATGATTTATGGAAAGAAAATAAAAAAAAGTCCAGTGGGCAGACGGCTCCAATTCGTACCTGAACACTTTTGTATGAAACGACCAAAACTACGAAGGCACAAAGTGGCGCTTAACCCAGAAACGGGTCAGCTCATCAGATCGGAATAAGATGTTGATGTCAGATAACAGTGTAGCTCTCATGATCAAACATTTAAAATTAATCTACAGGAAGTTACAGACAAAATAATACAAAAACAAAATCATAATCATCTTGTTTGTTCACAAGCTAATTTACTTTTAAATCCAAACATGGAACAAACAGCACGTTTTAACATTTTCTGTGCAGCAGTCGGAATTTTATTAAAGATTATGTTTACTTATTAGTTGCTGTTTATGCAAAACTGGTGGAGCATATTTTAAGATGAGGTAAAGTGTAAAATGTGGCCATAAATCTGCTCAACCTTCCCCAGATATTAGGTGACCGCTAGCTTCGTGCTAACGGCCAACATTTAACAGAAAATACAAATGGTTTAAAACTATGATTCATTTTACTTTGAATCACGTGAAAATAAAGAAAATAGACAAAGAGTTAAAGAATAATATAAAAGTTGAAAATAAAAGTTTTTTATTTTTATCTTTAATATCTGAAGACTCGCCGATGAAACTAACGTTAGCTTTTGATGCTAACACGCGCGCTATTTTCCGCATCTTGCCTCAGATTCATCTTAAACTCCCTAAACCCGGAACACAGCTGTTCCCCAACGTTACCGGTTAATTATTCTAAGGAAAGAACTACGTAAATATTTGTGTTTTGGTGGATTTATTAACTTACCGCAGATTTTCACAAGGCGCAGATTAGCCACTGATGATTCTTCTTCTTCTACTATTTGTTTTTTTTTTTTTGCGTCTTGCAACCGGCGTTTTATGTGCATATTGCCACCTACCGGAGTGTGTGATCTCAGGGTGTATACTTCAGGTTATATTCCCAAAAAAACAAACTTTTAGAATACAAATAGCGCTTTACACCCTAAATTTATATTTCAATTAATAAATTCTTCCAAGTTCCATCCTCATCCCGACTCATAAATCCTATCATCCATTAAAGCTACTCCTCTCATAATCATATTTACTACGCCTCAAAATAATATGTTCTACATCCTCAGGGACACCACAGACATCACATTCATTAGATACACTTAGCCATTACATAAAGAGTTGATTCGAAGCCAGCGTGTCCCGATCGTAACCTTGAAAAAAATCACTTCCCCTCTTCTGCGCTTCCTTTTGAAGACCTTCACCTTAATTGATTTCTGTATTCTGTAATAATGTCTTCATTTAGTATCGGTGTCCCACCTGTCCTGCCATATATCCCTCACTACTGCTCTTATTAGTGATATAGCCTCATCTTTTCCAAACAGAACATTCATTATTTCATCATTTTTAGGTTTCAATGTTCTCTTTGCAATCTCATCTGCTTTTTCATTTGCCTCCACACCAACATGTGCAGGAACCCAGCAGAACCCAGCAGAATTGTACTACAATTCCAGTTCTTTGTATTTTTTTAAAGTAATGTAAATATTTCCATCAACAAATCATTTCTTGCTGTTTCTTTTAAAATCAAAGTATTTAATGCTGCTGTAGAGTCTGAACAAATGTGTGCCCTTTCAGGTTATACCTCTAACCATTGTTACCCTAAGATTATAGCAATGATTTCAGCTGTAAATACAGACAGTTTATCATTAAGTCTTATACATATTTCTACATTAAACTCCAGTATAAATACCCCAGAACCCGCATGTCCATTCCCTGGATCTTTGGAACCGTCAGTAAATAATTATATGTAACTGTAATAATTTCTCTTCACATATTCTTGTGCCATACATGCAAAATTATTTACACTTCTTTTCCTTCTCTCCTCTTTTTTATAAGCTGTAAGTCGATACTGGGCAGAAGTATCCACGGAGGAACATTTCCCCACACAGTGTTTGGTCCAAGGTATTTAAACCATATTTAGCCGCTATTGTATTAATATTCCAGCAGGTTGTTCTTCTCCAGATCCTGTTTATTCCACCCAGTAAGCCAATGCCAGCGTTTAATGGTAACTCATCAGCTTCCACCAGTAGTGCATTGGTAAGAGTTGTTTTATTGCAGCTGTACTGAGTCTAAGCGCTCTAAACTGAATTCTGTCTAAAGTTTCCAGAGTACTCTTGGATGCTGCTCCATACACCATACATCCATAATCAACACATGATCTTATCAAAGCCCTAGAAATTCTTCTTCTTCTTCTCATTATTATTATTATAATTGACAAAAAATAAACTGGTATGGAGTGTGGTTGACAATGGTTTAGTATCTCAAGTGTGTGTCTGAATATAGCTACTGTAAAATCAGATACTAATAATCAGTTGTTTTATTTATCAAAAAATATTTTGTATATATCTGTTCCCTATGTTTATTTGCCATGTGTCTATTATGTTAAACCTTTTCAGATTCTCTCCTCATAAATATTCTTTCATGCTCATCTTTCTGATATTTCAATATAACATCTTCTATTGTTTCATCCTTCGCTGTATTAAGTTTATGTATTTTAAAACGTGTATAATTAGGTCCAGGATGTCCAAATCTTGCTCTTATTAAATATTCCTCTCTGCTCCTTCTTCCAGCTCTCATGTCTCCTCCTGACTTGTTGATCCTATAAAACCAGATTCCTTTTAATTCCACATCGCACCTTTTCTGCCATTCTTACTAGAGTTTTTTTATGATACTCCTTGCCTCTGATTTACACGTATTTACTAATTTGATACGGCTAATTCAAGTTGCCTTCTTTTCAACCATCTCATTCCCTTTAATCCCATTAATATGAGCTGGTACCCTTAGAATTGCTATCGTTGAGCCCATCCTTCATATTCTGTTTAATGTTTGCAGTATGTCCAATACAATCTCTGTCCCGCTGTCGGGATGATTGTGTTTAAAACAATAATACAGAAGCGTCATATGTGTTCTACCCACTAAAAGGCTAAAAAAATCTACTAACATTCCTCCTATTTATATTAGAAACTCTGGTACTATGAATGCATCTCCTATTTTTTCCTTTGTTTTTGATGAGTCTGTATCAACCTGAATGTACTGATCATAATTATTAACATATTTCTGTACTGTATTTCAATTCAAAATGTCTTTTCCATTAATGTTATATCCACTGTGACCTCTAGTAAAGTCCAGGTTGGTTTAACTAATACAGGTGTAACCCATATAAATAAATGGTTACTAATGTTTCGCAAAGAAAGGTTTTTCCGAATTCCCCTTGAATGCACCACAACTTTCTTAGGTCCCCTGAATGCATCATGCTGCAGGCAACTGAGCCGACCTGAGAAAGGGAGACGAAAGTTGTAAACGAGGTACAGATTGAGTTGAGAAAAGTGTTAAAATCTACTTCGGATGAGTTTTAAGTTGTGTTTTGCACCCAATCCAACCGTGTGGAGCGGGGTTGTTTATCCTTGAAATTCCTGAGAGTTAATTCATGTGTTAAGATGGCAACATACTACCTTCACACGTGCAAACTAAAAGCTAAAGCACCACTATGTTCTGTATATTGTGATGAAAATACTAAAACCAGTTGGAGCATTGAGCCAAATTGGTAAAGTTCAGTATTAAGTGTTATATTTGTGTTGTTAAGTGCAAAATCATTACAGACACACTGAAGAAATATGCACTTTCATGTTATTTATATTTGTGCCTTTAAGCACTGTGTCATTTCAACCATTTCAATTCATAACTAAGCTCTGGTTAAACATGATTTAAGGTTAAAGTTGAATGATTTGATTTAAATTGCATCTAAAATGTGATTAATAATGAACGATTTTTGTTGTAGGGCTATAAGAAATGCAGTTAGATTTTATAGAAGCAAAGGCAATGTTAAAACAGCAATTTAACTAGATTTAGAAATTTTGATGAGATCTCGTTTCAAATTGAAACACTTGTTAAGCTTTCCGGTTTCCGTCCCCTGACCGTAGTCTGGTGACCAGGGGAGACGCTTCCTCCAGGGCCGAAGTTACTAGTTTCCTCGGGGTTAACTCCCTCGCTCATACGTTGCAGACTGGAGCATGGAGGAACAGCATCAGAACACTGAGTTGTTGCCGAGATTCGGGGTTTTTAATGACTTTGCAGCGAGTGAAACACGGGCTAATAGACTCACATACCGCGGCCCCGGCCGCCGTCTCTACCCCACACACAAGAACACCGACCTCACTCCTTCACTCTTAATTCTCGGCTACGGCAGCGCACAGCGCCACCTCTGTCCGGAGGAGGGATGTCAACATCTCACATACACCCACACACTCAGCTTCCAGTCACATGTAGTTCATACAATCCCTGCAACACACTGATTAGAGTTATTTCCTTAATTGTTCAGGACTATATCTGCAGTCTGGTTCTTAGTGGTCCCTGATCTGATCTTGGAGTTGATTTTTGATGCTGATGAATCTTATAGCAGATTGGCCAGCTGCTTAGGTTCCTGAAAAGGATCTATGGACCTGAACACTTCGAACCACAGGACCCCAGATAAGGAATAACCAGTTCACTTTATTCTAAACTGATACCTACATCACTGGTTTTACACCAAACATTGCACACAGGGATTAAATACTACACTGCAAACAATTCCAGATTTGTGTTTTGTTTTGAAAGAGCTCTTCATTTGCTGTAACTTGTACTGTTTTATTGTGCTATTGTTAAATTGTATTAAATCTGCCAACTGTTTAAATTTCACAATTTCCCTCATTTATACAACTCCTCTAGAACCTAGGAAATACATGTAGTCTTCGCTGTTGCAAGCAAGTGCTACACAGATAATATTGGACTTATATCTAAACTACATACTTGAAATTCTCCTGTTTCTAACAACCCATCTGAAACGTTTTGCTTCTTTTGTTTCTTCTTCCCAGCATGGATTTAAGATGTCACATGTTGGACGAGCCAGGTTATTACCTTGTAAATTTAACCAGTAATTTATTGCTAACGGCGTTTCTAATGGCCAAATATTATTAGTAGTTGAAAATTTGGACTAAAGCTGTTTTTACACCAATGACCAGAGATTTTTAGATTTCTTAGAAGGATTGTATTCCAACTATTTCATACCAGTGAAAGCCAAACATTATCAGTATTAAAAAGTTTGGACCTACCAGTGACCCAGCTTCTCTACTTGAATGATGGGACCACAGCTGCCTCCAACCAGCGACTCAATGATGAATATTATCATTTTTCTTCTAGCACAGGACTTAATGAGCCAATTACCTCTATTAGAAAGATTGGATTAGAACCTGCTCTTACCAGTAAACTCCCAAGGATTATTAATGTAATTTAATTAGTTTTTCTGTGTTTGATTTTCTGTATCATTGTGGTGTTTTTCCTCATGTGCAGCGCTTTGAGTTCCTTGTTGCTGAAAAGCACTAAATAAATAAACTTGACTTGACTTCTCCCATTTCTACCCCCAGAGCTGCTGTTGGGGAAAGTCTTAATGCTTGATGTTGAATAATGACTCATTTTCCAGATGTTTTTTTGCTGCTGAACCATAAATTATTCTTCCTTAATCCATATTTGATCTGATCTGTGTGAAACCAGTTTAATTGCTCCCCAGTCAATGCCAGCCAAACACTTCATAATATTTCAGATTTTCTTACCTTTTCCATGGTCTTCTACATATCTGCTTGACAATTCTTGACCAATTCTAAATTGTATAGTTCTGTGTGATCCCTGCTGGCTTCTTCCCTCCACCGCCATCTACTTTTCCTTTAACGTGGGAGAAACTCAGTCATGTCAACCTGAGGATTTTGAAGTTTTGCCATTTACTAAATTTACATATTTGAACTGGGAGATGTCGCTGGTGAACTTGCCATTCCGCTCTAGGTTTATCTAATTAATATTTTAGCAATCCTATTCCAGTGGAGTTTCAGTGGTAATAAACTGGTTTTACTCCATGTTTACCAGTCTCTACTCTCCGGATCCAGAACTGCTTTGGTTTCATCTTGGAAATAGGAGTTTTCAGCCATGGAAAAATCACTCCGCAACATCATCTTCCTTCTGTTTAATTATCAAAAACATCTTCAATCTGTCCCTCCGCTCTGGGTCAAGCAGCCACTCCATCACTTTGATATAGAGAAACAGCACCATGGTGACAGCCAAAAGTGCCACAATTCAATACATTAAAAACCCCGGAATTAATAATAAAATGTGCAACATAACTGCAGCTGTATGCATCAAATAAATCAATCATTATCTTGAATAACAATGTAGAAACCATTCTTTATTTAAATTGTCACTAATTATTTTAACAATTACAAATGAAAATCACTCAGCAAAACTAATATTATAGAGAAAGTGATTGGTCAGCAGCTGAGTAGCTATGCAGGTTAACCAATCAAATGTTAGGGTTCATTAATTGACATTACACAGCCGTTTAAATTATTGTATGATGTAGTTTAGCTTCCCAATTTAATGACTTCATATAGTAATAAATTGAGAGATTTAAAGTATATTGAAAAAAGTTTTTATTTGATATATATGCAATTCTTTTTCAAATGAAACATGACCATGTATTAAATTACCTTAATTTGGGGATTTGTGTCACTTTTAGTCTACTATAGAAGTAATGCTATCTAGAACCTGTTCTAAGAAGGACAAATCCAAAGATTGAAGCAGATAGGAAGAGGAAGAGGAGAGTCAGTGAGAACGTGGAAGGAACAAGAAGGCAGCATCAACCTTTAAATGATAAATATGAAGTCATCTTCTACTAGATCAAGCATTCCCTTGGTGGCGGCCCATAGAAGAGCACCCTGCCCCGGCCCCAGGCACGGCTGTCAGCTGGCCTGTCCCAGCCGTTAGAAATGGTGAGCAGTCCAAGCCCACCCGCCGCGCCGCTTGCCTCTCTGGCGGTGAAATAGTGCGCAACCGCAGTGTGGGCCTATTTCTTGCGTGTGACGTTTACAGAAGCCCGTTGGGTGTTTGGATCTAATTTAGGGACTCATTCATCCACAGGGTCCATCCTCAGTTCACACCGAAGGAACCACAGAAACCTTTAAGCCATCACGCAGGTTTTTAAATGGTCGATTCAATTTTAATGTTTTTCTGTGCCGCCTTTGTCTGTTGTAAACTGGACGTTCTGTATCCTGACAGAACATCTGGGTCGTGAAGGCAGCATGTCCCTTCAGCCAATCATGATGCAGCTGATGTAAACAAACAGCAGCTGAGCAGCCATTTCGGCTCTGAAGGAGTTATTTTGCCCTTTGACCGTTGGAGAGTTTTACTGTCGAATAAATCAGCCCAGTGAGTGTTTAAAGGTAAGAACCTGGATTATTGAGTGTTCTGACCCGGTTCTGGTTCTGTGTGCGTGTTCTCAGGCTGTCCCTGTGTGTGTTCGCTGCTCCTGTTGGGTCTCAGTGAGTCAGCGGCCTTCACAGACAGCCTGGCCGCTCAGAGCTGACTGATTAACGGTCACCTACCTCACTCCGCCCCGCAGAGACATGAAGGACCCGACCATCGCGACCACATCCACCTCTGCCGGTACCGGAGAGGTGGTCCTCAGCAGTCAGTTCGGTTCCGAGGAGGACCCGTTTGCAGAATACATGTGGATGGAGAACGAGGAGGAGTTCAACAGACAGGTGAGCAGCTGAGAACCAGTGTTTCCAACCCACTATGCTGGTTCCGTCTTGATACGGTCAGCTGATTAAGGTTCTGAAGAGATTTGGGAGCACCAACAAAAATTCAGAGACCTGGATCATCTTCTCTAGTTAAGCTCACAGTAACCTGGGATCTGATCCAGAACCATTCAGTCCAGAACCGTCTACAGTGTCCCTTTGGAAAGTCCCCTAACTAATTTGCCTGAAATGTTCCAGACGTTTGATGACTGCAAAAGTTCTGGATCTGGTTTTTACCAGGGTCCAGTTAGAACCTCCTACTGACCAGGAATTCTTGCTTGTTGTAAACAAACAACTTCACCAGAGGTCCAGTTCATATCCAGAACCTACTAAAATCCAAACATTGCAGTTGGGTTCTGCTGATCATAAAGTTAGGGATTGAACTGATATCTATATCCGATATTAATACCGGTGTTACGACTAAGAACCGATATTATATTTCTCTGCTCTTTAGACAAACATGACCTCACCTTGCTTCAGGTAAACTTCCCACAATCCTGTGCTGCGTCACTGTCACATGACCAAACAAATAGCACATGACCTGGGGGTTCCTCGCTGTGAATGCTTTGGATAAATCAGTCAGAACGTGTTGATCCCAGAGCTCTCTGGTCCGACTCACCTTCAACTTTTTTATGCTTGTTGATCCCAACTCAGACCAGCAGATGGTGATCTGTGAGTATCTTCTGAGTGAAGGTTCAACAGGAAGCAGAGCTTCTCATTAGGACCTGCAGCTCCTCTCAGAGCCCAGACTCTGCTGCTTAATGTGGAACGATGACTGAGGGCAAATTCCCATCTGGAAACATTCAGTCGGCCCACATTGTTCCTGAGCTCCTCCCGTCAGCGTGTGATAAGACCCGAAGAACTTCAGCTGGAACTCAGCTTGGAGGAGGCCCAGTTTACCTGCTGATGGTTCAGGAAGAGGAAGAAACTGAGCGAGGCTTCATGTAGAAGCTGCTGGCTGAAGGTGACTCACAGCTGCTGAACCCACCACCTGAAGATCTGAATAGATCTCTGGGTTCGCCCCAGTTACTGGTCCCCCTGGATAAAAAGGCTTAAAATAAGTTCCTCTTTGTGTTGCAGCAGCATAATGTCACACTGAAATCCAACCATTTTGGATTCTTCTGTGTCCAAAAGACGACGTCCATTTCGTTCAGTCTGTGGTGGAAAAAAAATCAATGACAGGAAATTCTTGTTTTTAACAAGATCCCTAACTGAATCTTTGACCATCAGGGCACTCGGGTTCTGCAGCAGGACAATGATCCGAAGCTCACTGGCAAGCCCACATCTGATTGGCTTAAAAAAGCAAAATAAAGATTTTGCAGTGGTCTAATCAAATTCCAGATTTGTATCGGATGTAGATGCTGTAGCATGGCATTAAACAGGCCGTTCCTGCAGCAAATTAAATAAATCAGTTCAGCAAAGCAGAGTGGGTCAAAGTTCCTCCACAATGATGTTAAGGTCTCATTACCTGATGACAGCTGCTGCTGCACAAGGAGGAACAACCACTTATTAGGTACTTGTACTCGTCGTCTTCCGCTTCATCCGGGACCGGGTCGCGGGGCAGCAGACTCAGCAGAGACGCCCAGACGTCCCTCTCCCCAGACACCTCCTCCAGCTCCTCCGGGTGGAGCCCAAGGCGTTCCCAGGCCAGCCGAGAGACATAGTCCCTCCAGCGTGTCCTGGG
>JAHUTJ010059435.1:0-14873 GCA_036250325.1 Characodon lateralis | reverse complement strand
ATGGTGAAAAAAACCCAAGAGAGGACTCTCTGATGTTGAGAAGTTCCTCTCTACTGAATGAGACCACAGGATTGTGGCCCGACACCACAGAACTGTGGCTCGAAAAACATAAAAACATACAAAAACAAAAACAAAGAGAGAGCGAAGCTCCGAGGCTGCCATCGTCGGCGCCATCTTGAATAGCTCATGGCTATTCAAGATGGCTCATTGCTGCCACACATTGGGCACAAATGTAATAGACTGTGTTAAAAAATAGACCGTATACGGCAAAACGTGATTACAAAGCAACTAATCGATGACTAAATTAGTTGACAACTATTTTAATAATCTATTTTAATCGATTCAATCGATTTATTGTTTCAGCGGTATTTGTATTTAGCTTCCTTTTCTCTGATACCCCTAAGCAAAATCAAGGACAAACAGTTGCCTTTAGAAGTCATGCATTCCACATATCTAACCTTTTATTTATGAGTTGTGGGAAGAAAATCATTGTAAAATGAAAGGCAAGGCTGAATACAAATGCATGCTTCTCATATTTTTATTTGGGAAATTTTGAAACCCTTGTATTCTTTTCCTTCAGCTTTATAATTATGCACTGCTTTGAGTTGGTATTTCACATAAAATCCCAATAAACATTAAGGGTTGTGGTTCTAACGTGACAAATATGTATGTATGAAAGTCTAATAGGTGTAAATACGTCTACAAGGTACTGCAGTTCTGATTCTACCACATGATAAAAAGGTGCTTTGTTGTCACACATTTATTGAAAGTGAATTAGTGCTGAGAAAATTCCCAGCTTTTCAATGCACATTGATTATCAATATTTAAGGTTCCAATGCACATTTTTCATTGTGTCAATACTTGTATACCAGGTGCAGCTTCTTGACAACATAAATGCATCAGAGCTCACAAAGCCCAACCATGGCACCATCTTTTTCCAATCACTCATACATCTGTGTAATAAGTATTTTATTATTGTTATATACATTGTCTATAGAAATATTAATGCAGATATTTGAATGTCCATCGCACTGATATACTGATATTACTCGTACTCGTCGTCTTCCGCTTTATCCGGGACCGGGTCGTGGGGGCAGCAGACTCAGCAGAGACACCCAGACGTCCCTCTCCCCAGACACCTCTTCCAGCTCCTCCGGGGGGAGCCCAAGGCGTACCCAGGCCAGCCGAGAGACATAGTCCCTCCAGCGTGTCCTGGGCCGTCCCCTGGGCCTCCTCCTGGTGGGACATGCCTGGAACACCTCCCAAGGAAGGCATCCAAGAGGCATCCGGTNGCCCGAGCCACCTCAACTGGCTCCTCTCGATGTGGAGGAGCAGCGGCTCTACTCCGAGCCCCTCCCGGATGGCCGAGCTCCTCACCCTATCTCTAAGGGAGTGCCCGGCCACCCTACGGAGGAAGCTGATATTATATTGATATTATGTAATCTGAAAACATGAAGTATCAGGGCCCAGAGATGGCACTACTGAGGGTAAAGATACCTCCAGCCCAGGTTTCACAAATCAAACAGTTTTCAAGAATCTGTAGTTAGTGCTGAAATACCCTGTTTAACTTTTATCCATCCATCCATCCATCCACCCATCCATCCATCCATCCATCCATACATCCATCCATCCATCCATCCATCCATCCATCCATCCATCCATCCATCCATCCATCCATCCATCCATCCATCCATCCATCCATCCATCCATCCATCCATCCATAAATCCATCCATCCATTATTTTTTGTATTCAAAGCTCACCTTCAATAGAAATATCTGCAGTGAATATTCATTTATTCATTTAAAAATGAATATTCACCTTCGACCTCTAACACAAAGTCTTTTGTTGTCAGCCCTCAACATTTAATATCCAGTGTTTCTGTTATATGCTAAATAGGAAATCATTTTTTCTTTTGTTTTCTTTTTTTGAAACCTGTAATATAACGAATATTTCCTCGTTTCTAACTTTCAACTCACTGGCGTGATTGTATTTTTTTTAAGTTTTACAGCCACAACATTAGCATATGAAAAGTATCTGAATAAGGCATTCAGACCATAAATCAACCAATGAAATCATTGTAAAAGCCCTGTTTGCTGCTCTCTGGCATCTGTATATGATTTGCACCATTAGGTTGTGAATCGTCCATGTTTTCAGTTGTTTTGTCTGGAATATAAATTAAGATATACACACTAAGCAGCATGGGCTAATTACGATCTAAATTTAGTCCAAGGGATTCAGGGCTAAACGAGCCATGCAACCGGACTCGATGCTTTGCTCACTGAGGCATCTCTGTTAAAGAACGAATAACTCTATCTTTAAAGCAGAAAGAAGCCAGGACCCAAATCTAAACATCTAATTCTTTTTTTTAAATATCTATTGAACATCTTGAACATCTAATTCTGAACTACTCAAATAATTTTTCATTCTTGTTTTTTGCATGTTATCTCTCCTTTGCATAAATTATAGTGTAAGTCTTAAAAATATTAAGCATTTCTACAGGGACAGTGCAGAGTTTATACTATGTATTTTTCTCTGTCCTGCTGTAGACATCAGTGAGAACAGAACAATGTCTGACTACTAATAATATACATTTCTTTTGTCATTGAACAGTACTTAAAGTCTAAGGTATGGATGAACATGATGCAATGTTGCCTGGCTTTAAACTACATTTATGTCCGTGAACACAACATTGCGGCCTGCAGAGAGGCATCTGCTGCGTCTGAGTGAACAGTGGGGAAATAACTGGGTCTCAGCAGTTTATTACTGCATTGTATATACATGGCTTCCCACACACTCCGGTGATAATGCAGCACAGAGCGCACACAGACAATACGGTGGACTGAAAACTTCCACATCAAATGTTGAAACATGAAGGATTTACCACACACTGTACAAAACAAAAAGTACAAGAGTTCAATTTCAAAAAGCTGAGCTAAGGTTTTACTAAAGGTCTAAAGGTTGTAAACACAAATATAAAATGGGCAGTTGAGTCAAATAAATATCTGTGTGTACTTATTCCTATTAAGTTAAAAAGGAGAAAGTTTTGTCATTTAAAAGATGGACTTATTTATCAGCAGCAGGTGTTAGAGCATAACTTGAGGGAAAATACCACAGTTTTACTGTATTACAGTAGTCAAGCAAAAATTTTGAACAGAATGGTAAACATGTAAAGAATAATCTCACCCTTATAATATTGATTGTTATTATAGTCATAATTATATTATTATTTATTTCAATTCTGATTCACAAACACATATAAATAATAGGAAATCACAGGTGAGTTTTGACAGTGTGTTTGAAGTCAAATACAAAAGCTCCTGAAACCCTAAGTTGGACACTTTGCAAGTTTAACTTTAAATCAAATCAAACCTTATTTCAAGAGCACTTTTCACACAGATAACAGTAACTCTGTTTTACAGAAGCTGAAAACAGAGGGACGGTGGTAATAGCACTTTAGACTAAGTAAATAAACACACACACAATTGAAAACAGAGAAATTTAAACAGGTGAACAACTGAGGAAATGTAATTGTCTAATTAAGTGAGGAAACACCAGGGGAGGAAAAGAAAAAAGAAGAAAAAACTTCATGAAAATACTGCAAATCTAAAAAAATAATAATGAATACTTACTAAATGCTGACAGAACCAGAAAGCTAGCACATATCTCAATGATTTTTGGCTACCTCTGCATTTTACAACTGACTGTAAGGCATGGCATTCTTACTGGTATTAAAACTCTTAATGGTCTAAGCCCACCCAATTTAACAGATGTGTTTTTGTCATACAGGCGCTGCAACTATTCAGTTTGGGTACGCATGAGTCGAAGTTAATAACTACGTATTTTCTATTTTTGATTTATTATTTTATTTCTATCATTGGTCTTAAAATGGCAAATGGACTGAATATATGTATTTTTTTTCAGTTATACTGACCACTCAAAGTGCTTTAAACTAGAAGAACTTGTCAGAATCCGTGGTGTGTCTGTGTCTATCTCTGGTTGTTCTCTGCATGTGGGTCAGGTCGGCGGTTAACATTATGACAGAATGCTCAGGCCAGCCGGACCCCGTGGAGAACCTCCAGAGGACACTAGCACAGCCAGCAGATCCGTTCACATGATTCTACCCTCCGGGAAATTCTGGATCAGCAGTGGCAGACTAGTCAGCAGGTAGAGCAGCTGGCTTCGCTCTTCCAGCAGGCTTGTAACCAGACCACCTCAGCACCAGAGCCCTCCACTCTGGTAGGGGGCGCAGCCGCTTACACTCCGCCTCATCAACACCAGCACTTCCGCGAGGTAACCTCCCCCAATCCCGAAAGGTATCCGAGGGAGGTGGGAGGTTGTCGCGGTTTTCTGCTTCAGTGCTCTTTAGTTTTTAATAGGTCGCCCCATTCTTTTCCTCATTCCTCGCTTATTAACTGGGAGGGCACTCCAGTGGGCAGAGGCAAGGTTTTCTTCCACAAACAGTTTCCAGATATCATATGCAGACTTTGAGTCAGAGTTTAGAAGAACATTTGAGTTAGGTTTTGATCAGACCAGTCTTGCTCGCAAGTTCTGGACATTAAAACAGCGTAATCGCTCAGTGGCTGAGTTTTCAATAGATTTCCGCACTTTAGCTGCAGCTTCTGGCTGGAACACCAGCGCATTAAAGGCAGCATTTTTTCAGTCTTTCGATGAGGCATTAAAAGACGAGTTAGCCCTAGCGGAGGAACCTAAAGAATTAGATGATTATATTGACCTAGCAGTCCGCCTTGATTCCCGTCTCAGAGAGAGAAGGCGAGCCGGTTTTGAAAGAGCTGCCGGTAGACCCCTGCTAACTCTGTGTCACCTGGTCGGCAGCCTCAGCTGAGTGCTCCTGTCGAGCCCGAGCCCATGCAGGTGGGAAGGGCTAGACTCTCGCCCGGTGAGCAGAGGTGGCGGCGGGAGGCTGACCAGTGCTTTTACTGTACAGCCTCACATCATTTCATTTCTTCTTGCCCCATTCGGCCAAAAGGGGGGGGTCTGTCGGTCTTAAAGGGGCGGCCGGCGGACCAGCCTGTTAGCCTAGAAGCCCCTAGATTTACTCTGCCTGCAGTGTTGTTTAGAAATATTAGTTCCAGGTCACTTCCTGTGTTAGTTGACTCGGGTTGTGAATTAAACTTAATAGATCAGAAACTTGTAGAAGAAGAGCCTCTCTCTCATCCACGCCAAGTTCTAGCTTTAAATGGGCTGTCATTACATCAGATAACTCATCGCACTCTGCCTCTGGAGTTAGTGGTCTCAGGTAATCATATGGAGAGAATATCTTTTTCAGTCCTCCCTATAGCTCAAAGCTCATTAGTTCTCGGGTTTCCCTGGTTGCTGCTCCATAACCTCCATATTAATTGGGCTGAACGCCGGGTGGAGGCCTGGTCTGAGAGCTACCTGCAGTCGTGTTTACAATCTGCCGTCTGTCCCAGTTCTGCTCCCGTTATTTGTAATGAGGAGGAGACTCCGGACTTGGCTGGAGTCCCTCCCGAGTATCATGACTTCAGACCAGTGTTCAATAAATCACGAGCCCTGTCATTGCCCCTCCACTGGCCCTATGATTGCGCAATAGATCTTCTTCCTGGTGCTCCCCTGCCTTCTAGCCGTCTATATAAGATCTCTGGTCCTAGCGGAGTCCCTAGCGACTGGTATAATCTGCCCATCATCCTCACCCCTGGCTGCGGGTTTTTTCTTTGTTGGTAAGAAGGATGGCACTTTACGCCCCTGTATAGATTACAGGGGTCTTAACGCTATCACTGTTAAGAACAAGTACCCTAGCCTCCGCTTTCAAGCCCATTCACGGGGCCACTGTGTTTTCTAAGCTGGACCTCAGAAACACATACCACCTCGTCAGGATCCTCCAGGGGGACGAGTGGAAGACGGCGTTTTAGACCCCCCTCGGCCACTTTGAGTATCTAGTCATGCCTTTTGGATTGTGCAATGCACCAGCGGTGTTTCAGGCCCTGGTCAATGATGTGCTAAGAGACTTCCTGAATGTTTTTGTTTTTGTATATTTGGACGATATTTTAATCTATTCTAGAGACCTCGAGGAGCACTGCCGCCATGTCCGGCTAGTCCTTCAGTGCCTCCTGGAGAACAGACTATTCGTCAAGGTGGAGAAGTGTGCCTTCCACCAGTCCACCGTCAACTTCCTGGGATTCATTTTGGAGGGTGGACAGGTTCGCGCTGATCCCGAGAAGGTGAGAGCAGTGTTAGAGTGGCCAGTTCCGGATTCACGCAAGAAGCTTCAACAGTTCTTGGGATTCGCAAACTTCTACCGGAGGTTCATCCCGAACTACAGCCAGGTAGCACCCTTACAGCGCTGACTTCCATCAAGGCGCCATTCAGCTGGATCGCTGACGCCGAGGCCGCTTTCACCCGCCTGAAGGAGAGGTTCTCTCAGGCCCTGCTTCTGATCCACCCTGATCCCTCAAAGCAGTTTACCCTGGAGGTGGATGCCTCGGACACCGGGGTGGGAGCGGTCCTCTCCCAGCTTTCTGGCCAGGACGGACGACTTCATCTGTGCGCCTTTTTCTCCCGTCGCCTGACGTCTGCTGAAAGGAATTACGAGGTGGGAGAACGCGAACTACTGGCCATCAAGCTGGCCTTGGAGGAGTGGAGGCATTGGTTGGAGGGAGCTGAACATCCCGTACTGGTTTGGACAGACCACAAGAATCTGTCCTACATTCAGTGAGCTAAACGCTTAAATTCTAGACAGTCACGTTGGTCACTTTTCTTTTCCCTTTTTAACCTGTCCATTTCTTTTAGATCCGGCACAAGGAACCTTAAGCCTGATGCTCTCTCCCGCCAGTTTGGACCTGAAGATTCTGAAAAGAAGACTGAGCCCATCCTACCTCCCAGTTGCACGGTCGGTTTTCTGACCTGGGAGATTGAGAACCTGATGCAGCGAGCCCTACCGACTGACCCTGGACCTGGTACCGAACCCCCGGGACGGAAGTACATACCCGAATCGGTGCGATCCAAACTGATCAGCTGGTTTCATTCCGCCAAGTTCTCCGTCCACCCGGGCGTCAGCCGAACCGTTGCTTTCGTTTCCAGAAGGTTCTGGTGGCCGTCCCTGCACAAGGCTATCAGAGACTTTGTGAACGCCTGTACTGTTTGCGTCAGGAACAAGGCGCCTAACCACCCTCCTGCCGGCCTCCTCCAGCCTCTTAGTGTACCCACTCGACCATGGTCACACATCGCTCTGGACTTCGTCACTGGCCTGCCCAACTCCCATGGGATGACCGTAATCCTAACCATAATAGATCGATTCTCTAAGGCCTGTCATCTGGTTCCGCCACGGAAGCAGCCATCTGCATCACAGACAGCTAAGCTGATGACCAAGCACCTCTTCCGTCTCCATGGCATCCCGCAAAGTTTGCTGTCTGATCGGGGACCCCAGTTCACCTCCCGGGTCTGGAGACACTTCTGCACTGCCCTGGGGGCCAAGGTGGAGCTGACCTCTGGCCACCATCCCCAGACAAATGGCCAGGTCAAGCGGCTTAATCAAGAGCTGGAGGCAGCTTTACGATGTGTGATCTCAACCAACCCTGCCGACTGGAGCTCTCACTACGCCTGGGTCGAATACTCACACAATTCACGTCTCAGTAGCCACCGGCCACATCCCCTTTGAGGCCTCCCTCGGTTATCAGCCACCCTTGTTCCTGGCCGACAAAGCCGCTATTGCGGTACCTTCAGTTCAACGTCACATCCCACACCTACGTACTGCCCGAGTCAGAAGGTCTGGCTCGCTGCTTGGGACATCCCATTAAAGTCCCTATCCCGTAAGCTCTCCCCCAGGTTCATTGGGCCGTACGTAATAGAGTCCCTAGCGGGACCCACTTCTGTCCGCCTTCGTCTGCCTTCCAGTTTCCGGGTTCACCCAGTTTTTCATGTCTCCCAACTGAAACCTGTCCAGACCAGTACGCTCTGCCCTCCGGCCGTCCTCCCGCCCGGGACTTCCAGGGCCACCCTGCCTACACCGTCCGCCGGATCGTGGCCTCCCGGCGGCAGGGCCGTGGATGGCAGTACCTTGTCGACTGGGAGGACTACGGTCCTTATAAAAAGTATTATATAAAATATATGCTTAAAAATGTCATGATAATTAAAAATAACTGCAGATTGTTTTTACACAGTTACAATTTGTTCTGAAATAGGCTTTTATTTGAGTAGATGTCAGTTTAAACTCCAAGTGATCTACCAGATACCAGTTAACAGAGCTCAGAGCTGTTCTGGGATTGTTTTCAACAAGATTTAGAACTGTGTTTGTGGGAATATTTGACCATTATTCCAGAAGTGCATTTATGAGGTCAGATACTGATGTTGGGCGATACCGCCTGGCTCACATTTCCGCTTTAATTCATCTCAACGGTGTTCTGTCAGGTTGAGGGTCAAAGCTCTGTGGAGGTCCAGGTCCTGCAAACCAAAGTTATTCATCCATGTCTTTATGGACATTGCTTTGCAATTGACTGGGGGCATTTCCAGTCATGTTGGAACTGAACGGGCTATCCCCAATGTGATCCCACAAACTTAGGTGCCTGAAATTGTCTGAATTGTGTTGTTATGTGAAGCAATTTAAAGTCAATGTCACTGTGGTCACGTAAGTGCTCATAGCACTACATCAGATGTTTTTTATTGTACTTGATGGTGTAAGACTTGGATGCAGCTCCTTGGCTATGAAAACCCATTCCACGAAGCTCTCTATGCACTGTCCTAGAGGTAATCTAAAGACCTCATTAAGTTCAGAGGTTTGTTGCGACTGACACTGCAGAAATTTGGAGACCTTGCTGAGTTGCTGTCGTTCCCAATCCCTGCCACTGTTATAATACCACTAACGGTTGACTGTGAAATAATTCGCAGTGACAAAACTTCATGACTGAACTTATTGCATAAGTGACATCCTATCACAGTACCAGGCTGGGGTTCACTGAATTGATGAAGGTGTACCAAAAATATTTGTAGAAGCAGTCTGCATGTCTGAGGTGCTTAAATTTACACAGTTATCACCATGGAAGTGATTGGAAAACCTAGATTAAATTATTTTAAGTTACAAAAGTTTACAACCCTGTGCAATGGTTCTTACATCAGTATTGTGATCTGCATTTACATTTCCAAACTAAAATCCTTCTGATCGCTGTCTATATAGGACACGCACTAACGAGATGTACTGCTCACAGTTCTCAAACCAAATAATCTGAACTATCCCTTTAATCTGAGAATATCTATTGAAGCAAGTTTAAAATTATGGGAACAGAATTGGTATTTATTTTAGCGTCACACAATAGAACACAAATAATATTACTCTTCTGGCTTACCACCTTAGCATCTCTGAAAGGCAAGATTTCAGAAGGAGATCAGAATAGTCCCTTTTCCCATCTTTTTAATAGTTACAAAGCTTTCCTGGACCACATAATTAACATAAATGAATGAAAACAGGCTTGTGAAAAAGATGAGGGATTTACTTCTCTTGTGTCTCCAACATAAGGATATGTCAGGTTTTTTGTGTTTTATTCAAATGAATAGTGTGAAAAGTAGGTGAATAATAATTAAGTCACTGGAACTCCTTACGGCTTTTGAAGCAGGTCTTCACTGCAGTGAACACGTATTATCTTGGGAACCCTGTTTTTCATTTTACATTGGTCTCTTCAGACTCACTGAATCTGCTGGAGTGTTTCATTGTTTACTTTAACCTCCTTACAACAGGGTTTCAATGAGCAGCACTTTTCAACACTCCACTGTGCTCACTTGGATCCTGTTACTGGGCGTCCGCCATGTGGCTCCAAGTCCACTGTTGAGGAATTATCGGCGAACAGATGCAACATGAATATGGCCAGTCTCATTACATAGATTAAAGTGTATTCTGGGGATTGCATTTTCATAGTGACGCTGGACTTTGCTTTATGAGATGCTCGTTTGGGTTGCTTAATGGCTTCATGTGGTCTCAGAGCTCATTTGGGCTATTCCCATGAATTGTTATCAGTCACTGTAAGTAAAGTTGATGAATAGAGTACATGTGTGATTATTCCATCACACAGCTGCTACCCAAACAGATACAAATCTCTATGAATGCAATACTTACAAATCCAGATATTTTTCACAGTGCATTTAGAAAGAAATGTTATCAGTGCAATAGCTGTGTTTCTTTTAATAATGCAAAATTAGAAATAGGATTTATATCTTGCTGTTAACTTGTTCCCAGTTTTCCCTGCAGCTTCATGGAAATGATTGCATTTAAAAACGTCTATTTTTGTTTTCTCATTCACACTGTCTCACAGCAAAGATGCAAAAATAATTCAGATGTGCATCTTGTGAGGATTTAATGTCAGATGCTGCGGTTCCTGGACAGTCTGGTAAAATGTGTGAAATGTTAGTTTTGCAACCAGGTTTAGGAAAATACCCAATTTCTCAAACTTGGAGGCTTGGTGATTTCACACACTAAATTTGTGAACTTATATACAGAGCAGTAAAAATGCGATCACTCCCTTACATGTTTGTATTGTTTTTGCTCTGTAACAAGTTTCAGGTATTCAAACAAAGTTTTAAATCGGACAAAGATAAAGTTTGTGTGGTTTCCTTTTTTTTACTAAGGGGAAAATGCAATACTTTGGCCCTATGTGAAAAGGAATTTACCCCTAAACCCAATGACTGGTTGTTAATAAATGTTACCACCAGACATCTGTGATAACTGGCAATGAGCCTTTTACATTGCTGTGGAGGAATTTTGGCCCACTCTTCTTTGGAGAACAGTTTAAATTATATCATGTCGGAGCCTGTTCTTGTCACAGCATCTTAATCATGAAACCCTAATTCAGTTTTTTTATGTATTTTGAAGTGAACACGTTGTTTTGCTTCAGATCATTGTCCTGCTGCATACCCCCAAATGTCCTTGAGCTGAAGATCCCAAACTGTTGGCTGTAGAGAGCAGATGGTTCCATCAGTTAAGACAGGTCATCCAGGTACTGATGCAGCATAGCAGTCTCTAAGACTATCACACTACCACCACGATATTTAACTATGAGTGTGATAGGTACGTTTCCTGAAATGCTGTGTTTGCTTTATGTCATAAAATTGGGAAACACATCCTTCCAAAAAGTTCCACTTGGGTCTTGTCTGTCCCTAGAAAATTTCCCGAAGCACCTTGAGGATAATCAAGATGTTTTTTTTGTTGTTTTTTTTTTTTCGAAAATATGATCCTGAGTTTTTGTTTTTGGTCAGCAGAGGTTTTTACTTGGGAACACTATTGGAGAAATACTATTACTATTCTGTAAACAAGGTTTACAAGGTCCCTAGGTCCACAAGGTTTGGGACTGTGTTTATAGTTAGATGAGAAAATCCAGAATTACAGCCTTTGCTCTAATTCAGCCCAAAGGTGTTCAAGAAGTTGAGATCAGGACTCTTTATAGGACTTTTTACACCTGCAGCAAAGGAAATGATTGGAACATCGGAATTCAATGACTAGGTTTGACCTAATACTTTTGGCAATTTAATGTATCAAAAGCAGACATAAAGTGTTGGAAATGTAGGAATGATATCAAGTGAGGATCTGATACAGGACCCGAGAGATGCGGCATCCTTTAGTTGATGCCTTTTCTATGTGCCAGTTTTTATTTACCCTTATTAGAGAGAGTTATATTTAGACTGGAATAGATGCTAAATTAAAACTGTAGTCCAACACTGCTTAAAATTATACAACTTTATTTTCAACGTTTTATTTACAGTTTCTTACAAATGGCTTCATAACCCTTGAACCTTTCCCTATTTTTCCATGTCACAATCACAAAAGTCATGGTTGAGCATAGTTGTGAAGCACAAGCACAAAACAAAAGCAAAACAATAGATTTTAGTGAATGCTTTAGCAAGACGCTGTTTGCTGTGATTATATATCCTTATATTTGTCAGTTGTAAAGCTCTCCTGTTTGGTGAAATCCGTGATGTGATCTGAACAAGGTGCTGTCTCCTTTGCTTTTACATGAGACATAACCTTGTATGGTGTGAGTGCTCAGTGCCCATGAGGCCAGTCTTGACTTGGACACATTCCTGTGAACTCTTTTAACAGTGGCACCCTTTCACTTCTTGACAAATTGGGAGCTCAAGTTGATCCCTATGCTTCACTCCATCACTTCATACACTCAGCACATCAGAGCTTGGAAAAAATAAAAAATAAACCAGACTTCGTAAGACAAGCTGCAAGTTTGTAGCCCTCGTTTTTCTCACTTCCTGTTTACTGGATTGATTTTCTGCTGACAAAAAAAATGTATCTTATTGTTTTTTCCTTCCTGAGTATGAAAGCAGTTCTTGGCTTTAGTATCTTACTAATGCAGTTTCATTGCTGCAAAAGCAATTTCAGCACTCCCTCAATGTCAATTTATTTGCCTGACACTCACTTCGAAGTGACAGGAAGCTATACTTACAGTACATCTTCATCAAAGTTTGGAAAATTGCCCCATTTGTGAACACTTGTCAGACAGAGCAGAAGCGCCTGTTTTAGTCTGCCAGGCTGTCAGAAGCTGCCGTATGAGCAGCAGGGCTGGAGGCTTGAAGACAGGCAGCTCAGCAGCTGAAGGTTTCAGCCATGCCTGGTTTCCTTTACATCTTTCATCCCTCGTGATTTCCTCCTTTTGGAACTCCAATTTATCCTCAGCCTTGAAGTAGGAAGAGATGAGGATGGGAAAGTTGTATAAGATATATGATTTCTGTGAAGTCGAAGACTGACATTTTTCTTTTAGGATGACATCAAATGATTTATGCTAATTCAGATGAAGGTGCGTCTCCCAGACAGCTTCATGTTTAAATCCTGATTCTGTAGCCACATAGCTATTAAGTTATCTTTAAATAGTTAAAGGAATAGTTAACTGATGTGGGGAATATGTTTTTATTTTTATTTTTGACAGCCAGTTGGGATGACTGTATTATATTTAGAGTGTAATTTATGATTTATTGACGTACACCTGCCAGCAGGAGCTTGATGTAATACAACCTGCAGATTGAACCATGGTAGCTTTGCATTGAAACACAGACATTGCTCATAGGTGAACTTGCAGACCGTTATTTTCTATTCCACTAGACAGCGCTTCTATTTTAGCAAGCTGTAACTTAGGCCAAACCTCAGCTACAAAGTCTGTATGTCAGAAGAACAGTTCATATGGTCAGTTCTTATAAATCAAATACAAAAAATATAGAATGAGTTGCAGCTCCAAAAGAAGCCTCCAAACTTTAACAGTTTTAGTTTGAATAACAATTTTTATTTGACCTTTTTACCGAATTTGTTTATGCTGTTCTTTCAGTTTTTCATAAACTAATTTTCTTTAAGACTTTAATTTTTTTTTATTTATCAAAATGTTAAAACTGTTTTTAAAGTTTTTTATTAGCCACGTCAGAACCTCTACTGAACTAGAAATCAAGTTCTACAATAATACCTAAAGGTTAAGTTTATTGGAGCTTCCATTTTGGAGAGACATTATGAATATTATATTGTTACATCTTATTGACAAAGGCAATAAAAGTAAACAGTACCTACATGTATGTGTAGGTATGTCTAAATAAAGTTAAGCCCAAAATTTTCATACCTCCTCAAGATTTTGAACTTATTTTCATTCATTTCAGAGGTCTGATACGAAATGTGACAAACATCTCTTAAAAGCTAATAAAACATTGTAAAAGAAAAATGAATTATGAAAGAAAGATTCATTTAGATTTTTATAAAAAGATGACTTTAAAGGATTATTTAAATTCTTCTAACAATTAGCAGAAAAAATTTTTATTGGCATTACAACACTCGGGCTGTTCGTCTAATTGTTGAGCAGCCTTTTGCATGATTCCATTGGTAATTTGATGAATAATCTTTTGTCATGAGCTTCACGTCTTTGAGGTTGGGAGCCTTCCTTGCCATCACCTTAATCTTTTGCTCCCTCTACAGATCAGATTCAAGTTGGCACTCTCACTGGGCCATTCCAAAACAGTAATATTCATGGGCGCTGCGGTGATGCAGTGGTAAAGCGTGCAACCTATGTATGGAGGCTACAGCCCTTGACACAGCTGTCACGTGTTTGAATCCTCGCCTGTTGACCTTTGCTGCATATCCTTTCCTCCCCCGCACCCCATTTCCTGTTGGTCAACTTACAAAATATAAGCCACTAGTGTCACAAAATAGAAAAAAATCATTACTATTAATATTATTTATCAAACATGGAGACACAACAAGTAGACTTTTGTTTTGTTGTAGAGGTTAATTCAGGTGTCTCCCTCTCCCCCTCTGTCTGCAGGCAGAGCCTCTCTCCATGGGAAGGCCTCCTTGCAGATTGACCCAGTGCGCTCGGAGGACCAGGGCTGGTACGAGTGCAGGGTCCTGATGCTGGAGCAACAGTACGACACCTTCCACAACGGCAGCTGGGTGCACCTCACGGTCAACGGTGAGTCATCAGACTGGATGAATAGGTTTGTGAGTGTGAATAAGTGGGTAAAAACTGGAACTTGGAGTTAATCAATAAGCCACTTTGGCTCCATACTGAAAAATCTTCCATTTAGAAGACACAGCATTGAGCTTTCCTTCATCACTTCTTAACACCAGATAATGAGAACCACCCCATCATCCTTTAGATGCTGATTTGTAGACAAAGAGATTGTAACATATGCTTCCAAAATATTTCAAACAAAAAGACAGTTATAATGTTCACATGTAATGTTCATGTAAACTCACCGGCCACTTTATTAGATACACCTTGCTAGTACCATGTTGGACCCCCTTTTGCCTTCAGAACTGCCTTAATCCTTCGTGGCATAGATTCAACAAGATACTGGAAACATTCCTCAGAGAGTTTGGTCCATATTGACATGATAGCATCACACAGATGCTGCAGATTTGTCGGCTGCA
>JAHUTJ010059434.1:0-14880 GCA_036250325.1 Characodon lateralis | reverse complement strand
CCGTCACGTCCTCCATGCTGCGTATGGTCACCAGGTCTCCATACTTTTCTCTGCAGAAACTCTGAGCTTCAGTCCAGTTCTTCAGCTCGTTGACAAAATGAAACTGACGTTCAGGGAGAGAAGAGGCAGCACACAGCACTGCAACACAAATGCATGAAGACACTCATTTAATTTTTATTTGATTAGCTGAGCCACATTTAGAGGGTGTGGGCATCTTGGATGGAGCCAGTTTTGGTTCCCTATCCACAAAGTTTCTTTTACTCATGTAATTTACAGCACATAGATAGGTGGGTGCACACACCAGCAAGTCCATATTGGTGAATGGTTGGTTTAAATCGTCCCCTGGCAGATGGTTCCATGTTGTTCCTGAAAAGATGTACTATAACTTCATAATTTTCAAATACTGGAGTACTGTTTATATTTACAAAAAATAAAAATATTAAAACAACTTGCCTCACATGGGCCTATGAATTTTAAAGTGCAATGTTAGCAAACATGCATGCTTTTATGAAATCCTATTCTTAATCTCTAAGGTCCAATTTGTGGATGGACCCATCATTGCCAGCAATAGCAATCTTAACTAGTTTAACAACGTACACAAACACACACACACACACACACACACACACACACACACACACACACACACACACACACACACACACACACACACACACACACACACACACAAACACACACACACACACACACACTCTTGTTTTGCTATATGTAGCGAGGACCATGTGTTGACTCCCATTGATTTTCAGTAATTTTCAACCCTTTCTATGCCCTAACGCTGACAATAACCCTAAACCTAACCATTAGCAGTGCATGCCTAACCCCAACCTTAACCTAAAGTCAATTCACACCTTAGTCCTAAACCTAACCGTTAGCAAAATAGATCATGAGGACCAGCAAAATGTCCTCACTTTGTTACAAATGGTCCTCAATTTGATGGTGAAATCGGGAAAATGGTTCTCATTGTGATGCCAAGACAGGAACACACACACACACATATACACACACACACACGCACACACACACACGCTTATACACAGATTGATGTATAAGAAAAGTAAGTAGAAATAAATTTAAAACAAGCATCCTTTACTTCTGAAAGTGGATGAGAGTTTCTGGTAAGTTTTAATTCATACTCCATAACCTTTTGTTTCCTTGGTGATTATCTCTTTATCTGTTAGTCAGTTTTCCTTAGTCAGGCAGAAAAGTGTTGATCTTCATAATTCAGTAAATGGCTACAAGAAAACAGCTCTGCAAATCTACAGGCAGATCAATAAGCTTTGAAACCTTTCGAACTTGGATGAAAATCCTAAATCAATCTGTTTCAACACACTGAGAATAAAATAGTTAGTTAGAGAACCAGGTCACCAAATCCCCATAACAATCATTAGATCTGCAACATAAACATGAAGTTTGCTCCACTCAGACTTTGACTGTACTGTGGTCAGATGAGCTACAAGCACGAGTGGATCTCCTGTGAAACTAAAGATGAGTACATGGAAAAGCAGATTGTTACGCTGTGGGCTGGTTTCCCTTGCCATAAATATCAGAACATATAAAAAAAATTAATCTGGTGGCCTGTGCCAGGAGACTATCGTTTTTTGCTCTTTCAGATTAATAATGATCCAAAAACACGTGGTGATATCCACACAGATGCCTCACCACAAACAAAGTCAACCATCATTCATGATCATGTGAGTCCCAAGACCTACATCCTGTAGAAAACCTGTAGGCTTGATTGATTAATGGATGTTTTTTAGAGCTGTCAATAAATGGTGTTTTGAATATATATATATATATAACCCAGAATATTTTAAAGATTCCTACGCTTCCGGTAGCGTGGAATGAAGTTGTGTGCGTGTCCAGCTCTGCATATTATTGACTTATTTTCCATTTTCAGACCTTTTCATTCAAAGTTATACACGCCGGTGCTAAAGTCAAAATGGAAACTAAGAAAGGCAAAAAAATATACACAAAAGACAACAGATATTGATCCCACCCCAACCGGAGAATGAGGTGCTAAATCCCACTCGATCCTGTCGAAGGCCTTTTCAGCATCTAATGCTAAATCTGAAGCTACTGCTAGCGCCGGGACGGCAACGGAGGTCCCCTTATCTGTGGAAATATTATGCGACGAACTCCGTACAGGATTTAAATCGTACAAGAATAGTTTGGATGGTTTACGTAAACAGATCGACACTATGCACAAAGATATCCACAGTAATATCTCCTCTCTACAAGAGGAAGCAACAGTAGATTTTATACATCATACATCCATATTTGAGGGGTCAGATTATGCCATTAAATAGTAAAAGGAATAAGCAACAAAGGGAAAGGGAATCAAAAATAAATCAAAGAGAAATACACAGGAAGTAAGAAAGGTCTCACTACAAGCTGAACTTAATCTACTATACACAAATGACACAACTAAATTATTGACACACTTTAGGCACAAGTATTATGAGCACAGAGAAGGGACAGGCAGACTGTTAGGACGACAAATTAAAGGAGCTGCTGAGGCACAATTGATCACAGAAATATAAGAATCAGGGCAGGACAGACAACTACGCACCCAAAGGAAAATAATAATATATCTTGGGACTGTTACACAAAACTTTACTCTTCGGAGACTAAAAATTATCCAATTATTTTTTTGATAATCTCCAAATCCCATCTATAAGTCTTGCACATTGTCATACAGACCAAAAAGCCTTTTGAATGTAGATAACGAAATATTTGCAGAGATTTTGGCAATAAGGTTCTTCCAACAGTTGGGTCCCAGGACCAAACGGGCTTTGTGAAAGACAGGCAATTATTTTTTAATATTAGAAGGCTATATAATATTATTTACACTGGTGATATGAATGACTAGTCTGAAATACTCCTCTCACTAGATGCTGAAAAGGCCTTCGACAGGATCGAGTGGGATTTTCTCTTCTCGCCCCTGCTGAAGTTTGGACTTGGCACTAACTACATATCTCTTGTTAAGCTACTTTACGCTATGTCCCAAGCTTCAGTTCAGACAAAACACATACACTCTAGCGTTTTTATTTTAATCTACTGCTCTACAGGACAAGGGTGTCCTTAGTCCCCATTGTCATTTGCGCTTGCTATTGAACCCTTGGCCATCTTATTACGCTCTCTAAATGATTATAAAGGAATAATAAGAGGTAGTGTGGAACACAAAGTGTCTCTCTACGCAGACGATTTGCTGTTTTATATCTCTGAATCTACAACATCATTGCCAAAGTTTATGACTGTACTGACTGAATTTGGTAAAGTCTCAGGATATAAAGTTAACCTCACAAAAAGCATACTGTTTCCAATTAATGCCATAGCACAGCAAAACAAAAACATTTTGATTAATTTTCCTTTTACCATTTCAAACAGTTTTAGATATCTTGGTATGAATGTGAACCAAGAGATTTCTGGCCTTTTCAAGCATAATTTCACTACTTTGTTTCAACAAACTGAAAATAATTTAGCAAAATGGTCTAATTTACCCATCTCACTTGCTGGACGAATAAATATTGTCAGGATGGCCATTTTACCAAAATTTCTATTTTTGTTTCAATGTATCCCTACCTTAATAACTAAAACATTTTTCAAGAAACTAGATTCCCTAATCTCCCAATTTATTTGGAATAAAAAGGCACCATTACTAAAAGAAAAACCTTAAAATTATGGAGGGAACGGGATTACCCTGTTTTCGACTGGCTTACTGGTCCTGTTATATACAATATACGTCATTTTGGAGTGGAGCACATAGACCAGATTGGGAACAGATGGAAAGTAAAATATTCATTCCTAACACACTGAAGTCTTTGGTTTACTCAAACTCAGAACTAGGAAAATATAAATGCAAAAATCCTGTAGTATCTAATTCACTTAAAATTTGGTCTCAGATCAGAAAACATTTTCATTGGGATCATTGTTCAATTTTATCGGCATTAACCCTTAATCAAGCATATGCAATTTTTTTTCAGTATTATCATCTGAAAGGGGCACACACAATTAAAGACTTGTTTATTGAAAATACTTTTCCTATGTTTCAACAGCTCCAACAAAAGTTTAACATAGCGAACAAGGATTTCTTTAAATATTTGCAAACGCGGAACTTTATCTGAGAAACTTTTCCATCTTTTCCCAATGAACCACAAAGAACTGATTCTGATGATCTGTTCCTATCAAACCCTCTGAAGAGAGGCACTATTTCCAGGATTTACAATACATTTTCACAATTAGACCACATTGGAACACGTAAGATGCTTGGTGCAGTGAACTAGGAATTTTCATTACTGAGGAATACTGGACCAAAATGCAGAAGTGGGTTCATTCCGCTTCTGTCTGCTGTAGACATGGACTCATACAATTTAAAGTTTTGCACAGGCTACACTTGTCTAAATTAAAGATGTCCAAGATGTTTTCTGGGGTAAGCTCAACATGTGATCATTGTGGTCAGGCTTC
The DNA here is from genome assembly GCA_036250325.1 of Characodon lateralis. Taxonomy (NCBI): domain Eukaryota; kingdom Metazoa; phylum Chordata; class Actinopteri; order Cyprinodontiformes; family Goodeidae; genus Characodon; species Characodon lateralis. Next base: position 10,395 of record JAHUTJ010059434.1, on the reverse strand, counting down.
TGCTTCATTGTAACATATGTTTTGGTCGTGCGCCAAAATTGCCGCCTATTGGACTAAAATATTTGAAACACTGAAGGTTTTGAAAGCACGTCTCTCCAGACCCGATAAAGGCATTGTTTTCTAGAATTACTGATTTAAGTAATAAACAGGTTAATGTTTGGAGCTTTGTGACGTTGGCAAGATGCCTCATATTGTTAAATTTGAAAAACAAACCTCCTCCAACTCATTCAGCTCTATTAAGAGGTGTTATGCACCACTTACAACTAGAGAAAATAAAATATACATTAACGGATAACATAAAGCTTTTCTACTCAATTTGGCAGCCCTTTATTGATTATTTCAATAAGTACATTTGGACAGATGACCTCCTCCTGTACTTTCATTATTGTGTATGGGCAACTTTGTGCAGTCGTAATGTTCTTGTTGTTTGTTTCTTTTTTTATATTTATATCTGTATAGATAAAAAAGGTACATAGAAAAATTATTGCACAATGTTAATGCCAATGCTTATTGTTATGGTGGTTGGTTATAAGGAAAATCAACAAGGAGAATGTACATATATATATATTTATATATATCTATATATACATCTATATATCTATAGATGTATATATAGATATATATAAATAAATAAAGCACTTACATGCTGCAGCTGTGATGAAGTCAAGCGTTTCCATCATCCCTGTGTGTTTTCTTTTGATCCTCCAGTCTGTGACTGAAGATCTACGGCTGTTTATTGTTGTACTTAAGTTACAGTTGTCATGGACATGCAAATGAACAATGCAAACTATTTACATTTTTGTTTACAATACCTGACCCAGTCATGAAACTTCATACTATTTAAACTACTGTTATTTACATACTATTTTACATATGACTAATTTCCCTCAAGATGCTTCAAAGTCACTTAAGTATTTATTTTTTCTTTTTTTAAAAAAAATCTCCAAACCAACCAGGTTCTATGTGAACAATAGTCCGTAAATTTAATAGCTGGTTGTTCCATGCTTGGCATAAACAGCTGCTATCCAGTGTTTTTTTCATCACTTTGGATGTATACTTATCCACAGTTATTTTAATTCAGCCTGTTTCAGGATTTTCCATCCTGAATGGCCCGTTTAAGGACATGACAAAGTATTTAATTTGGGTTTAAGTGTGTACTTTGACTATGCCACTTCATAACCTTCATTTCTTGAGCTATTCAGAGGTGGACTTGTGGTGTGCCTTGGACAATTGTCCTACTTCATAACCCAAGTTTGCCTGAGGGTAAAGTCATTAGCTGATGGTTGGAAATTCTCCTTTTAGACCTTCAGCTAAAGAGCAGATGTCAAGGTTGCATTAATTGAAGCAAGTTGTCCAGGTCCTGAAGCAGCAAAAAATAAAAATAAAAAAAAACCAGACCATCAAACATCCACCACCATGTTTAATTGTGGGTACGATGTTCTTTTTCTGTAGACTGATAGTTTTACACCATATTCAAATGGACCCAGATTTTACAGCAAAGTCCACTTTCTCTCGTCAGTCCATAGAATATCTTTCAGAAGCCTTAGACATTGTTTGGTTAATGTGAGATGGGCATTTGTGTTCTTTTGGGGTCAGCTGTGGTTCTGGCCTTGGAACTCTACTATGGAGGCCATTTTTCACCAGTCTCTATTTCTTATTGTTAAATCATGATTTTCTGAACTTAACTGAGGCAGGGAGGCCTGCAGAGATTTAGAAATGGTTTTGGCTCTTCTATGACCACCTTGACGAGTCATTGACTAGATCTTGAAGTAATTTTGGTAGGTTGGCCACTCCTGGGAAGGTTCTCTAATGTTCCATTTTTGTCCGTGTTTGGATAATGATTCTTACTGTGGTTCTTTGGAGTACCAGAACCTTAGAAATGGCTTTATAACACTTTGTAACACACCAGACCAACAGATATCAGTGACTTTGGTTCTCACCTGTTCTTGAAATTCTGTAGTTATGGACTTGATGTCTTGCTTTTTTGGGACTATATAGTCTACTTCGTGTTGTCAGACAAGTTCTGTTGAAGAGATTTCTTGATTTTACAGGTCAGGGCAATATAGAGGTATGAACTATTGACATGACAGTCCCCTCACAGTGAAAAACACAACTACTGATACACATATACTGTGCAATCATGTTTAAACTACGAAACGAATATAAAACACCATAGAAAATACCAGGTCAGAGAAGCTGTCTGCATGCAGCCTTGGAACACCGTCCCAACTGTGAAATACAGTGATGAAAACATTATGCTGTGGGGCTGTTTTGCTGCAGGAGGGACTGGTACACTTCATGAAATATATGTTATCCTGAGAAAAGAATATTATGTGGAAACATCAACCTATCAGTCAGGAAGTTGAAGGTTTGGCATAAATGGGTCTTCCAAATGCACAATGTCCCAATGTATACCCCAAAATGATTTACACAGTGGTTTAAGGACACTAAAGTAAATGTTTTAGGGTGGCCATCACAAAGTCCTGATCTCAGCCAAATAAACATCTGTAGGCAGAGATGAAAAGGTGTGTGTGAGCAAGGTGACCTACAAACCTGACCCATTTGTACCAGTTCTGTCAGGAGGAATGGGCCACCATTCCAGCAAACTATGTTGAGAAGCTTGTGAAAGGAAACCCAAAACATTTGACCCAAGTCATACAGCTTGAGGCACAATTTTACCAAACACAAAAAATGTTATGTAAATTTTGGAAGTTGAAGAAGGAAAAGAACAAAAGTCAGTCTCTGTTACCTAAATATTATAATCCTAACTGACCAAAACAGAAAAGGTTCTCTAGGATTTCATGTGAGACAGTAAGGAAATACTGTCTTCTTCTACAGTGTATGTAAACATCTGGTTTCAAGAGTATAGAGCTCTGAGAGTTTTCTAGTCAGGTGGGATTTATCTAAAATACAAGCTTCAGTAACTCCTTATTAATGCCACAAGAAAAATCAGACCAATTCTGATAACACACATTACTGGGTGTGTTAAGGTAGGACCCAAATGCAGAGCGTAGTGGAGTAGATAAGAAAGATTTAAGTGAAAACAGAATTACAATTTGACCAGGTACAGGAACACAGGCAGGTGAGTTACGCTCAAAAATAGGCAGATTCGGTTTGCTGAGTACCAGTGCCAAATAAATACAATACATTGGCTTTTTTAAGATAGATACACCTAGAATGTCCAATTAAGGCCACGGATTTTATACCTTTGCTAAATTTAGACGTTAAGTATTTTTATTCAACTGAGAAGTTGAGAAATGGACGGGTATCTGCCAGAAGATAATGAAACAATGAAAAAGGAATAGAAGTCATGGCATAAAGGACTCAATGATTTATTTTGGTGATGAGCTCCGAAGCGTTCAAGGTTGTAAGGCCTCCCTGCCATCACCCTAATCTTTAGCTTCGTCCACAGATTCTCTCAGATCCGAGTCAGGACTTTGACTGGACCGCTCCAAAACAGTGATATTACTTCCAGTCCGTAGAAACAGGTTTGTCAATTTAAAAGTAAACCTGCTAGGGGTATGAATAGATTTGGGCTTAACTGTAACTAATAGTTTTCCTGAAAATAACAACGGAAGAACATACTATTTATATGTTGCTAAATTAAAACTGATTTGCTATTTATTTAAAGTTGCAGCTGAGATTTGGGTCTGTTTTTATTTACCGCCACTATGTTCTAATCTAATTAGTTTTATTTATGAGGCTCCAGCTCACAGGATGAATTGAAGAGGCTCAGTTCAGATCCACTTAGAATCCAGTTATGCCTGCATTCAATTCAAACTTTGATTAGTCCTCATTTAACCATTCAGTTGGTTAAAAGATGGCAATTAGTAAAGGTTATTCATCTAATGGAGCCCGGGAAATCTAACCAACTGCAGTTAGTTACGCCTGCTCTTCATCAACCCAGGACATTGTTCTATTTAAAAAATAAACAATAGAAACAGCCGGGAGGGTCATTCTTTATTAATTTGAATGCATTTTAAATGAGATTTTATCCTTGTGTCTTCCAGCAGCAATGCCATCGAGGACTGACATCCTGGAGGAAGTGACATCACCAGTGAGAAGGTCACATGGTCATGTCGGATCTCTCAGGAAAGAAGGGAAGCGTTAGACCTTTTTGGCACAGATGAAATAATTACTTCTGGAGCACTTTTCATCGTTCAGGTGTTGAGCTGAACCTGTAAAGAAATCATAAATAATATTAATAAAGAAAACAACATTCTGCTGCTCTGTTTTACGTGACGGATTTATCAACGAGAGCAGAATCTGTCTGGGATACTGACCCAGCAGGTCTCATGGAGAAAAGGACTATTATAATCATTAAAATAATTGTATTTTTTTAACAACAGATACAATATGTGCTTCATAGCGACATCTTTTTAATTTCTCTTTATGTGAAACCAAAATCTTACAGAGCAGTTTGACAATATGTACCTTTCAGGTTGATCTCCATGCAGTCCTCTCGTCCACGATGGTTGTTTGGTTCTCCTCTGCCCCAAAAGACGTAGTTGAACTTTGACCCGTCAGTCCACAGCCACACACCGTCCTGAAAGAATATGTTTTCCAAAAGTTGTTTTATACAGCAGAACAGCAGGCAACAGAACCATGTTTTTAATAAAACTCACCTTTGCTGCATCAGTGCCTCCCAACCAGGTTCTAACATAAGATGTTTTCTTCCTGTTCACCAGATCCTTGAGGTAAACATACTCATGGTGGGAGTGGAAGGAGGCCAGGTTTGCACTGAGCGAGATGCAGGTACGCTGAAAAGAAAGGGTCAATGTGTGAATGAAAGAAGATGGAAAGTGAATAAATGCAACAGAGATAGACAGAACTTAAAAAGGGCTTTGGGCTTGGGTTTGAACAAGATTTAATAATGATCCTAATTAGCATTTAATCCTACAAGACCAACTGGCTAAAATAGCTAAATCCTAATCATTATGAGATATATGATCTGTTGTTGTTATCATTATTATCAGTTGCAGTCATGGGCCTCCATATAAATCCTGTCCCGCTGAGTTTTTTTTACTCCAGTTAAGTAAACAAAATTATTCAATTCATTTAAAATTGACCACAAGAATAACTTTTATTAATTTCTTAAGTAAATACTTTCTTTGGGAAACCCAGAACTGTAACAGTGCCACTCTAACAACAATAATAAAAAGCTGTGTATATTACAATTTATCTCTTAGTATCTCATAATTATGATCTATGTTTTAAAGCATAAACATCTAAGTCATAATAATAGGATATATAATAAGATATATGCTCAAAATTGGGCTTCCACACAGACTCTGTAGTGCTAATTGATCTTCTTGTTCCACTAAATGTGAACAGACTTCAAATAAAATTCAATAATTTTAATGAAATAAATGTAAACACCATGAGCTCATAGTCTAAAAGTTAGGACATTGATAATAAATATGAGATTCAATGTTATTTTTATAAATGGTTAAGTCATAATTATAGGAGAAATTGTTTGTTATAGTAGTTGCAGAAATGGTCTTCTGTACCATCTTCTACTGTTGATGGGTTTAATTAATTGACTGAAGGTGGAAAATATATGAATCTGCTACATTAATCAATGTAAATACATGCATAATAATACAACAAATCTACTCATCTAAACGTGATTTGTTTTTTATTTAAAATGATTTAAACAGGTAAAAGAATGACTAAATAAAACAGCATTTAAAAATATAATTAACAAATCAATTAAGCTGCTATTTGAAACAATCATCTAATAGAAACATATCTGATCTCCTAATTCAGTCTCCAAACAGCTGTGAGTGTACCTCAGCAGTAGCCCAGTCCCTTTCAGAGTCAAAGAACAGGAAGCAGCGCTGGCCATACTGGTCCCATCCAGAGGGGCAAGCGCTTTTAGGTTTTCCTAGAAAAGTGCAAAGTAGGCGAAGAAAATTAAAAGCGTCAATAAAAAAAGAAACGCAGATGTGACCCTGATTAAACTCCACCGAGTGCTGGTAATGGCTTTTAATGTGTCTACCTTCAGAATCAGAACCAGAATCAGCTCAATAGGCCAAGTATGTGCACACAAACACAGAATTTGATCTCAATGAACATACATTTAAATCTAAATATGTACATTTGGTGGAAAATTAAAATGATTTCTTTAAAGTAAATATGTATGTATAAAGTGCTTCTACAAAGAAGAAGAAGACAAGGTTGAAGTTTTCCATTATATCAATAAAGCTCCACATTGCACCACTGTCGCCCTCTGGTGGCACTTCTTGATATTCTGGCTTCTTGGGAATTAAAGTCACTGGTCCTCGCTGGTCTGCATGTGGACCAAACTGGGTCCAAATCAGATCATTCCTTCAGGTCTGGGACTTTTTTAAACACCTTTCTTCTAAAACACTTTGGAAGGGAATGGCAAAGGAAGTAAAATACTTTTAGTGTAATAAAGGAAGGAAGAACTGCAGAGCAGAGACCGAAGTCCATTTTAACTTGAAGGTTTTTGGTTCAGCTGTTGGTCTTTCTTTGACTTTTTCTGATTTTATTTCCTTAGTTGATTCTTTAGTTTGATCAAAATCAAACCAAACACAGTTCAGTTTGTAGATCTATTTATTTGTATATATTTCTTTTAATTATTTGAAATTGTTCTTGTCCAGCAAAAATTCTGATAAAATGACATGGATGTAAAAACACCTACCTTGGGTCTTTTCACCACACCTTGCCTGCAGATGGAAAAAATAAAACATTAGAATCAAATTTATAAAAATATCCAAGTTTTTTCCCTTTTAAACTGTAGATTAGTGGAGCAGTGTCTGTTCTTTTTGTTTAAAGCAGCTTTTATGATTCAAATTAAAAACTGATATTTATCTTGTTTGACAAATTTCTATTTATGTTTATTTACTTCAAGCATAACTAAATATCAAACACTGGTTAACATCAGGAGATAGGTAGAGAAGCAACATTAAACTGAGGGTTTAACAGGCCAGCGGTTTTCCTTCTTCAGAATGGATCTGTATGTCTCAAACAGACCTGCTCCAACACCTGCAGACCTGTTCTGTCCGAAACATTTTCAGAACCATCAGCTGTGTCGCTCAGCTGTGGACTTTATGTTTGAAGGAAAAAACTCTAAACTCACGTCGGCTCCAACCCAGAGTCCGCTGCTCAGACAGAGAAGCAAAATGAAGACAAGACCTGAAGCCATCTGTTGGGGGGAATCATTAGAAAAGTGTTTAATAAGAAGTTAAAATTATTGAGAATAAAATCAAGCCCAAATGGAGCATAAAGATGAGAAAGATGTCCAGCTTTACCTTGTTTGGATTCTCAGCTGTTGAGTCAGTCCAAATAGTATCTGCAACAGGATCATGTCTAGTGATGGCAGCAGAGTCTTTATATACCTTCAGCCTGTTGCTCTGCGTGTGAACAAGGAAAACATCAGGAAATTAATGCTCCAGCGTCAGACCATGAACGTGTTAGAAAAACAAAGATATCAGCTGTCATGTTTAAGCTCTAACGTTACACCACCTCTGAATCATTTCCGAGGAAACTGCAAGATAACGTAAATATGTGCAAAAGATGCAAGAAAAGGTTCTCACCCAGTCTTTGAAAGTATGTAAAAAAGTATAAAGTACTAGCCTTTATGCTTTATAGATTGTGACGACTTTGGAAAAATGAAGCATGGTGGAGATACGTCATGTTTTCTACACAAACGTCTTGAAAGAATTTGGGCTTATTGGGTTCAGTGTTTCAGGAGAAAGAACAGGGCTGAGGTAGGTTCTGTCTGCAGCCTCTTTTTATGCTGATGTGTCTTTGGACAAAGTTCAGTGCAGTTATGTGGGACTGAGAAACACCTACGTTCTTGCTGAATCCAGCTGAGTGTCTCATGGAGATGGAGTCTGGGAGTCAACAGGCAGGAGGTGGGAAACAGGGATCCGGGTCATTTCACCCCAGTTTGCACCCATACATTTCTGAACCATACATTCTCTTAGTTTAGTCCCTTGGTAGTTAAATGTTTTGAACAATTGTGAGGATTAATCATCATAAAAATGTGCACATTTACATATTTAATTTCATTGCATATTATTTCTGTTTAATTTATAGTATTGTTTCTAGTTTAATTGATTGTGCTTTTGATCCCAGTTTTAGCCAAATGACTCTTTCATAAGACTATGACAACTTGTCTGTGTCAGTTTTTGACATGAGCGAAATGGGCCATTGCCCAGGTCGACATCAGAAGGGGGATAAAAGAAACATGTTTTACCCTGAATGATGAGCTTGAAGGAAGTGCTCACACATAGTGGCTTTCATGCAAGAACCCCCAATGCTCGGACCAAATTAACTCTGAGCGACCACGTGATGGGACACAAAAGCACATTTCCCTACAGCAGCTTTTGGGTAGAATATAGAGAATCACCTTAAATCTGAAATCGTCAGTTACAAAAGCAGGTATAAACGTTAGGTACAAATTGATGGATGCTCATTTCAAAACATCCTGTGGCAGACAAATCCTTTTTTGTACCTTAAAAATATCAAGTTGAGTAGTAAAAGACAAAGCTGTTTAAAAATTATTACATGTTTAATTTTATTTCTAAAATCTGGATGTTAAAACATCCTAGAACCTTCTCAAAATACATGCTTTGATGATAAAAAACCTTGCATGAAGATCAGTGATGGATATGTATTTGATTTGAATGGAGCTGATATGCCTAGAGCTGCCACCAGAGGGCAGAAGTAAGGCACTGCGTTGCACCATACATTTCCAGTAAACTTAAAACGTGACTCTTATTAATGGGAGCAATGCATAATGCATCTAAAAGAAGAAATAAATAAGAAATAGGACAGTAAAATTAAATCAATTCTTCCTGCTTCCACAGACATTTAGAGGGAAAGTAACAGCCAGTCGTGCTGATCAAATATATTCATCATCTGATCATCATCGGTGTGAGCACCTCTAAAAACAACCATGTATGTTTTTCTTCTGTTTCAATATCTACAGCACCTTGTAAACCTTGATTTGTTTGCTTTCTAAATAAAGATGGTATATAAGGTGAGTTGACAAATAAAGATTGACTCAAACATTCCTGTTAGAAAAATTCAAAGACAAATTTAGTTGGAGGGAGAAATGGTATCAGAGTGATACTAACTTTATTCATTCCATATTATCTTAAACTTTATCAGATATTACCTAAAAAACATTCATAAAATATATTTTACTGATATGGAGAAAACAAGTGAAACACAATGCCAGGGTGAAAAGACATCAGCAATGACCTTGCTTCCATCCAGTTCAATGTAACCCTGAACAGTTTTACTGTGAGACTAACTCTTCTGCTACCTGCTTACAGACAGTGGGTCTATGATAGATTACTGTTTCACCCAGAGTTGGTTCTGATATCCGTACATCTAGAAATAGTTGAACAGGAAGATAACTCAATAAAGAATCTTACTAATAACTTTCTCTGTGGCCTGTTTATGAGACGTTTAACTATCACATGTTAGCCCTGCACAACAAGGCTTACCTATCTATTGTAGTATCTGTTATTTTATTTCACAACACTTAAACTGACACCATGGAGAGTAAATGAGAGTCCTACCGTCCAGACAGATGACTGCAGGTTGTGGTCCTAGTTCCAGAAACCCAAATGTGTTTAACTGCTATTTAGAAAGATCATCTGATCTGTCTGTTCTGTTGATCTATGATAACTTCCTCCTTTCAACAACAGAAGTGTGCAACACTGGCACACAGTCATCAGACACACAATGGTTCATCTTACATGCAGCAGTTATTAAGTTTCCATGGGTTTCAGGGTGGATCTCAGGTCCTCCTGATGTTTGAGATTCACAGGAATGACACATCATACCTCCCAAGCTTATTCAAAGTTATTTAAAGATCATTTAATAACTTCACTGAAATAAGGATCCCAGCATTGTCAGATTCAATCAAACACACATCTAAAATAAGAAAAATAGGCCAATCATTTTATTTGAAGTTACCAAGGTGTCATACATTAAACGGGTAAAAACCATCAGAGTAAAGCAGGAAATAACAGCAGAAAAAAGAATGAGGAGACTGATGTTTATGCTGAGTCCATTATGTGATCTAATTACTTTAGACCTGTGGTGAGCAGTTCCTGTCCTCACCGACTGATGTCCTGCATGTTTTAGATCACGGGGGTCTAAGTGCAGACCCCTAGAGCTAAAATCCTGCAACCTTTCGATGCATCTCTTCTCCAACACACCTGTATTAAATGACTGAATTTCCCTCCTCAGCATGCATTTATTCAGCCTGGGTTACATTCTGGTTACATTCCTAAAAACCAGATTAGACATTTAATGCAAATTATTTAATTCCAACACAGACAATGAACAGAACTTTTACATTTTGAATACTTAAAGTTAAAGTAATTGTGCTTTACAAACATTAATACT
>JAHUTJ010059433.1:0-14887 GCA_036250325.1 Characodon lateralis | reverse complement strand
AGCCCTATATATAGGCCCACTGACTGATTACAAGAATGTAGACACCTGTGATGCTAATTAATGGACACACCTTGATTTAACATGTCCCTTTGGTCACATTATTTTCAGGGGTACCATCATTTTTACACAGGCCTGTTTTATGAGTTTATTTTTTTTTAAATAATTCTGTTGAAGCACGTTTGAAAAGCAATTTCTGACTTTCACTTGTTCATTTTCATAGAAGTTTTATTCATTATTACCTTTGTCGGATTCAAGTTATTTCTGTGACTATTGTGGGTTTTTCTTTCATTAACTGAGGGGTATCAACAATTTTGTCCACGTGTTTAGTTGCATTTGAAAATCACATATCTGGCCGTTTCAACCCCCGGTTCTCTCAATGAACTATTTCCATAAATTTTATGTTGCCAACTTTTCTGGAAAACTATAGCGTTCGTAACATATGGCTCGGGTTTTTTTTTTTTTTTTTTGCAGCTATATAAATTACAAATAAGCCCTTCTCAAGAACAAATTGGAGTTGAAAACACTAATGAATATCATCAAACTTTGAGCTTGTACTTAGCAATACTTCATTCTATATAGGCTAGCAGCTGCGGGTACTTTAACAACTCTAGGTCATGTGTGAAAGCATGTCTGTTGTAGTTATGCCTTTTCTGAGTTTCAGTTACGCTGCTGAGAAGCCATACTTCTCTTTTTACTGGTGAAAACAAGAAAAAAACAAGAGCTTCTGCTTTTGGCAGAAAAAATTAACAAACAAATCTTGACACTATCAGTTTCAAGAAATTTGAATATTGAGAAAAACAAAACTTTTTTTTTGCACCTGCTTAGGCTAAAACCTGCTACATAAACATATGGTGCTCTGCCCTCCACAGGCAGATGAAATAAATATGTTTATATAGAAAAATTTGGCTGACGATTTTCTTTAAGAGTGAGCTGTTTAACTTCCTGCTCTTTAACATCCTGCTTTTTAACCTGCCTTGCTTTAACATTAGATGATCAGAGCCTCCATTCATTTTAGGTCAGTTTGAGCAGTGTGCTTGATTATGGTGGTATCATTACACACTTCCTTCCTGTCTCTCCCCTACTTAGTGGAGAAAACAGAGGACGTGAGAGAGAGAAAGGAAGGAAAAAGAGGGAGAAGAGAGAAGGATGGATTTAATGTGAATAAATTAAGCGTGCAGGAGTTTAAAAACAAGATGGGAATGTTGCCGGCATGAACAGAATACACAAGGCAGAAAAACTTTACAGTGTGTAAAGGAGAGAAAACTTATAGCCAACATATATGGATGAATGCCATTGATAAGAATGTTGATGCTGGAAAGACAAAGAACAAGGTTTCAAAAAAGAGGAATGATGAAGACTCAATGAAGAAAAAGAACATGCTGTAAAACACAGAGGAAACAGAATAAATTCAAGGAAGTAAGAAAATACTGCAGAACAGAAGCTGAAGCAGTTTGAGGAAGAATGAAATGGCAAAACTCATAACAGATGAAGAAGGATAAGGAAACATTAAGAAAAAAAGGGCGGCTGGTGGAGACAATATGCTTGCAACAATTATGAATTAATCTTAAAACATATTTTAATGAGCCATGGGAAAGTGAACAATAATTAAAAATTGAAAGGATGTTTGATAAATTATATACACATACAACTTGAATTTCCTTAATCTATTATAGCCTGAATTCTGCCCAAGGGTCCCTTAAATAAATCTAAAGGTCAATTGCCCATAATTCCAAACCTTTAACAGTTTTATTCTTTGTAAAATAGACATTATCTACAAGAATAAAACTAGCAATTAAACACCATAAATTTTATATTATGTGTTTGAAAATGGAAGTAAATCAGGACAGGCAACAGCAAAAAAATGTGTTCTATTACAATTGCAGTGCAAAAGAGCGATTCACTTTCCTCGGCATGGCAAAAACTTAAGTGGCTTGCACAGCACGGGACTCAGACCCATCTTTTTGATAAATTCAGCAAATAATTATTTGACCACTTGGTGGTATCGATGTACAGACCATTAAACTTTCAACCCAAGGTGGTCAGACAAAATGTGCAAAAAGAAAAAGAACTGCCAGAATGCAGTACCACTGTAAATTTTTACAGCATGATTTGACCAGCACTCAGAAGATAAACTGTGTGTCGGCATCTATAAAAAAATAAATACAAAAACAGTACTTTCTGGGAAGGTTTGGTTCATAAATTTACACAAATTTCACATTAAAAGTCTAAGCTCTATGATTTAGGAGTGAGATTTTAGTGTACTTCGTAAAAAAAAAAAGTTTGCAGTTTGTTATATTGTCAGAGACGTCATGGTTTGTACAACCCCATATTAGATTACCAGGCGAACATTTAATGTATGCTTACTAGCAAGCAACAAATCAAACAAGAAACTGCATATTCATCCATTCATTTATGGTCCATATGTGCAAGGTCAGGGAGGGTGGGCACTTATCTCCAGCAGTCATAAGGCGAGAGGCAGAGTACACCCTCTACAGGTCCACCAGTCCATCACAGGCAACACAGATGCAAAAGAAAAACATCCATGCACTCACAAACTTATACCCAAGGACCATTTTGAGAATTTTCATGTTTTTGGACTTTGGGAGGAAGCCGGATTACCAGGAAAGGACCTACGCATGAACAGGCAAGAACATTAAAGATTCATACAGAAGGGGCGCAGCGTTGGTGGTGTAGTGCGACACATATGGCGGCTTTAGTCTTCGATGCGGCCGTCCCAAATTTGAGTCTGGCCCTAGCGACATTTGCCGCACGTCTTCCCCTCTCTCTCTCTCTCTCCGCCCCCATTTCCTGTCTAGCTACTGTCAAAAAAATACTGGGGAAAATTAAAGGTCACTAGTGGCGCAAGAAAAATCTTTAAAACTAAATAGCAAGAGTCATACAGAAAGAGCCTAGGCTGGGATTGGAATCCAGGACCTTACTGCTGCAAGGCAACAGTGCTGAGATACTCAATAAAGGTATATAAGAGGAAAATGATGAGGGAAAATCAGTTTAGTTGTGAGAACACAAAGCATGGGCTAGTTTATAAGCGTCAATGTATATGAATGTTTTAAAAAGTCATAGTTTCAAAACTGATGTTCATTTATTCGGAAGGTCATGGTGAGGAAACTAAAGGATCACCACTCATCACTCTTATGAAAGGTAACACTGTTTTAAAACTTCAGTTGAATTACGAGTGGCATGTCTGTTAAGCAGGTGACTGCAGCCTCCCAACCTAAGCAGATAGCAAGTGTTGTTTCCATATTTATCAAAATAGCAACAAGTACATGTTATTAAAACATTTCAAGTGTTGCAGGAGTAAAATAAAAGTAGCTTTAAACAAAAGCACTTAGCTTATGTTATGCATTTTCATAACGATTGCTTAAACAGCATTAAAACAATGACACCATGGTATTTTTTACTAAAGGTTATCATACCATGACAACGTCATGCTGGCCCATCCTAGACAGAACCTCTTGCACATACGTAAACATCAGCAATATATACACAAACAAGAAAAACGACGAAGGAGTCAAAAAATGTCATCTTCTCTGCTTTTTGATTTCAGCATAAAGAAGCACCAGATTGTAACAATGCCTGACAGAAAGGGTGGAAAATGAGTGTGAAAAAAATTCGTCCTCAACTTTTTCCTTTGGGAATGGTCACCATGGTTACAGGAGCCTTTTTCAGCTGAATGTGGGACAAACAAGGAAGCAAAAGAGAGAAAGAGGGAAGGGTAAAAACAGAGATATGGAGATGAGATAGACAATGAAACAGTGTAATAAAATGTTAAAGCGTGTTAATGTGTGCAGAGATCAGTTATGGCTAACATAGCTAATTGAAAACTCTGACTGATAGAAAAGATGGAACTTAGCATACATGCCAAAAACCCCCCCAAAAAAACAGCATTTAAGATGCGATTACAAAAGTGCATCTGCCATATATAGCACTGCAGAGAAGATACCCAATCCCCAGCTAAAAACACATCGGGTGGCAGGCTAAAGCAGAGACCAAACACACATTCTAATGGAAAACAGAGGCCAACAGGGAACAAACAGTGTCAAGAGACTATCACGTCTCATCTTACAACCAGACAATCAGACTCCATCTATATTTCAAGAGCCATGGAAAACTGTCACAATGGGCTTTCTAGATCCAAGATTAGAGGAGGGCACCACTAATGAAGAGCAGGGCACACCTGGATCATGTTTCTATGCTGGTGGCCCAACTATAGCCCAGTCACTCAAACACCTTAGGGCAATTTGTTCAAACTGAATGGCAAACCTTGTGTAAGAGTAATTGAATTTGTGCATTTGTGTTCGTCACCTTAATAAATATTTGGGTGAATAAACCAACACTATTCAACACACAGCTATTGATAATTATGTTTTACGTTATGTAGAGAACAGCCAATGCCAAGTATCTGCAAAGATTGCGAACAAAACAGATGAAAAGTCACTTTACCTTCCTTCTAGGTGTCTGCTTGTCTAAACAGTGTGTGGGCAGAAAGTGTGCTAAACATCAGAGACACCGATCACCGTTTTTTTCTGCTGCAGCTTTGTCAATATTTGCATTAATGCATGAAAAAAAGTCACACAGAATGAATTATTCATTGAGAACAAAAGGAAAATACTCATAAGAGCTGGTTCTGCTTGCCAGCAGTGCCATGGTCTTAACGTCACACATGTATCAGTGTATGTATATTCAATATGTAGAGTGAGTGTCGGCGAGTGAGGCGTTTAAGAAAGAAGAGAGTGATGTGCTCGGGTGCGCTCACCAGCAAAGTCACTGCTTCCTCAAGGACACTGCGGCTGAAGGGCCAAGAAAGAGAAAAAGAATGACATACGGAAAGAAGAGAAGATGAAGACGGGAAGATAAACAAGGGGTGAAAGAGGGCTAAGCAAGATGCAAGATGCAGAGAAAGCTGGAAACATATAGGCCAGTGGCAGATGCAACAGATAGGAGTATGAGGAAAGAAACAAAACATATCCACAGATGGTGTGTTTGTCCATAAAATGGTATTTTACAAGTCAATTGCTATAATATAAAAAGTGAAATCGTTCACAATCGAACCAGAATACAAGGTGTGTGAAATAATCGGAAACACTGTTTGACCTTTTGGAACCTGTTTAAAGCAACACAACGCATTGACTTTCACTATTGTGCGGTATATGTTTTTCTTTATTTCTTTCATAGCATAAAGTGGCCAAGGAGCTGTGCATGGTGATGAGATATAGTAATACAACAATTATAATCATAATCACCACCACATTAATCATAATAATAACAACAGCCCATATTGCCATATTTGAAGAAGGTAAGCTCTATATACATGTATTATTTTCCTGTTCTGGCCTATAACAGCTGCTTAGGCCTATTTAGGTATTGTAGAGATAGGAAACAAAAGGGGGTAAATCAAGCAGCAATGATCCCAGGATACACACAATGACCCCTATCTCCTGCATAATTTTAATCACCCTATCTTCACCAAAATGATAAATTATGACATATGATGGGTCAAATTCAAGCAGACCTTTAGTATTTAAGCCTGATAAATTATTCCCAGACCTGTGAAAGACACCAAAATAAAACGTAACTGAGCAAATTAACACAATCAAAACATCCAAAAATCTCCTCCCACACTGAGCAAAAGCAGCCACGGCTGAGTGAAGAACACTGTGGAGAAGAGCAGTGGAGCATATTGTTAGACTCAGCAATGATGCACTAAAACCACTAAACACACACATGCAGACCCCAAACACTGATAGTGGAGAAGGCCACTGGGATGAGCTGCATAAAAACTACTTTACATACATAAACAGGAACTTTACCAAAACGGAGAGTGAACTCTTCAACCACAGGTACCACAAGCCCTGACCAACTGTGACCAAAAATCTGTGCAACTACATTTAGTGGAGGACCGACAATAATGACAACAATGCCACAAATGATTGAGGAAAGTTTGCGTTTGGTCTATGAGACGAAAAAGACGAGACCACAATTAAGTAGGTAGGAAGAAGCATGTGGCATTTGATGTTGTATACTGTTAATACAAACCACAGTTGATTATGTACTTCCTGAAAGGCCACCCCAGTACTTTGTCAAAGTGTGTATTAGACCTGAATTGCTAGGGGATAAGGTGTGGGTGTCACATTATACATTTTGCTGTGTGAAAACGGCATGCTGCAGTGCAACCGTAGCAGAGAAACAAAACTTTGTTAGATTGTCTAAGGAGGATTATAAAAAATAATGTTTTTCTTTATATCACTAACATCAATAAAATGCAACCATTCAGAAGCTTTTGCTGACAGTCAATCAATGATTCTGCTTGCAGAGATTTGTGCCTTGTGAAAGTATTCATACACCTTAACATTTTGTCATATTCCAACCTCAAATTAATGTATTTAATTGAGATTTCATGTCATAGACCAACAACAAGTAGTGGAAGGAAAATTATATAGGGTCTTAAAATAGTTTGACGAATAAAAATGTGGTTTGCAGTTTTACTCAGCCCTCTTTACTTTGATACCTTTAAATACAATCCAGTGCAAGCAATCACCTTCAGAAGTCACCTAATTAGTACAGTCCAGCAGGATGTACCAGCTGAACTGTAGGTAAGAAAAGCATTAATGAAAGCAGCCAAGAGGCAGATGATAACTCTTTGGGAGCTGCGAATATTTACAGCTCTGTTGGAAGAATGCTGACAGGACAACCATTAGGCCTTTATGGAGGAGGAGTGGCAAGAAATAAAACATTGTTAATAGAAAGCCATAAGAACATTTCCCAAAAACTATATGCAGGACACAGCAAACATTTGGAAGAAGGTGATCTGGTCAGATGAGACCAGAATTTAACTTTTTGGTCTACACGCAGAACATAGTGGAGGCAGTGTCATGCTTAGCAGGGACAGGAAGGCTGGTCAGAGGTGAGACGTTAGATGGATGGAACAAAAAACAGAGCAATCCTGGAAGAAACCTGGCAGAGCTATAATGAAACAATTTAGATCAGGGGTGTCAAACTCCAGACCTCGAGGGCCGGTGTCCTGAAACGTTTTCGATGTGTCCCAAGTCCAACACACTGAATCGAGGGACTGAATTACCTCCTCAGGCACTCAAGTGCTACAAAGTCCTGCCAATGACCTAATTATGTGAATCAGGTATGTTGACAGAAAGACACATCTAAATTTAGCAGAATGCTGCCCTCAAAGACTGCAGTTTGATAACTGTGGTTTGGATGAAAAACATATTTATGGTGGTCTAGTCAAACTTCAGATCTAAATGAAAATCTTTGGCAAGAAAGATATTGTTCAAATGCACTCCTAATCCAGTCTGACGGAACTTCAGCTATTCTTTTACTTCCACTTCACAATTATACAGCACTTTGTGTTGGTCTCTCTCAAAAAATACCAGTAATGCACATCAAAGTCCTTAGTTGTAACATGACAAATATTTGAAAACGTTTAAAGGATACAAATGCTTTTGCAAAGGCACTGTATATGGACTAACACCAAATAATTCAAGAACAGTTGTCTTTAAAAGGATGCTGATTTGTCATAAGATCATTTTTTGGACACCTACACATAACAAGCCAAAGAAGATGTACTATTTTTATTTTTTTTTTATTTTGAATTAAATGAATCAACAGCCTTGAAAGGATTTCCACACCCAACAACCACACTAAGGCACACGAAGACAAAACATTATTGTGTCAAAAACAATTTAGAAAAACTGGGCATCCACATGACTGCATCCAGCACCACTGAAAATGCTGTACTACGTATGCCAGGCCCATTGGTGGCTCTGTGACACTGCCAAACAAACACACCAAAAACGCTAGACAAAACCGCTGGGCATGCGGAGACAACTCATGCAAAGTAAACACAGCAACATAGTGCCTGCGGCTAGGAGCTGTGACATCATTGTTTCAGAAAGATGCATTTCGAGTGCACAAAAGGAAACGCAGAACTGTCGTTTGGAGCCTCCAAGTCATGAATTTTAAATTACTTAATACTTTCTGGTTTGGGCATTTTTTAAATCTTTTTTTCAAGCCTGTGTCAAACAAAATGTGAAAGTTACACAATCTCAGTGAATTAAACAACATTTGCAAACTTAATATTTAAAATAATAAGTAAATGAAACAATCCTATTATATTTATGTTCTTTAACGAATCAAATCAATCACAAGAAATACCAAAATAACATGGTCATGTTGCCCACCCAACAAAATACATATGTATGCACACAACGTTTAGCACATAAAACGGTACCGAATAAAAAAAACTAAAATGTATTTAAGCTTTGATGGCCAAGTAGCTTCATCATTTAAAAAAATACACAGAATAATAGTTGGGATCTACAGTAAAACCGTATAACAGTCCCTAACAAAACAACAAAGAAAAATTTATGTCTGCTAAAATTCCTACAGCTTAATAGAAATGTCCAATCATCAGCCACCAAGTTGCTCAACAAAACAAAATGTTTTCTTGTTCTTCTGTTACATCATTTAAAAGAAAACTGGTAAATTTAAATATGTTGAAAACATGTTGAACCACTGATGAAAGTGATAATCTTGGCTCTGACAACATAAACCCAAACTGCTGACTGAACCCTCATGATAAATGAACCCACTTGCATGAACGCAAGCAAAACCACTGCGTCATCGTCTCAGCTTGAATGGGAACAGACCTGCTTATAGGGCTTCTGTTGTTTTCCAGTTAATTGGGCTGCACCATAAATAATTACCCACCCTGCTGAAGCACTTGCAAAGATTCTTGGTACAAAGCGAGACGCAATGCAAGATACAGCTTACATATATAGTCAGAAAGATAAGAATGCATTTTTGCATGCATTTAACTCACCTTCCTTTGACTGCTAATTGCGGTCCCTTTTTGTGTCGATCGGTCTGTCAGTCAGTGTGGAGTCACTGTGGGTAGACGGGCACGGTTACCATGTGTGAACCTGAAAACACACATGTTCAAACCATCATTAATTTCAGCATAAATACAAGAAAAGCATGGCTTAACTTACATCAATAAAAATAAGAAAAATTCAAGAGGCAAAGAAAAAAAATACATAAGAGTCTAAACATGTTTTTGTGGGGCTCAACAGAGAAAAGCATTGCCACAGATAGAATGAACACATAAAACCACCAAACAGTACTTTGGCAACTGTATATATAAATAGCATGAGGGATTATATTATTTTTCTCCTTTCTTCCATCCGGCTTCTGAACAAAAAGCAGCACAAAACTATTGATATCACTCCTCACCCCCTTGAGATAGAGAGCTTAGAGGGAAACAATATCAGAGAGGAAGGATGTAAGAAATAAAACAAGCCGAAAGCTACGGTAGATTAGAAACTGGAGGAAACCAAGGTATTTATTATTAATGCACAATGGTAATTACTCACACTTCACACTTTAAACCCATTTTGTACAAAAGCCTCTTTTCTGCCAGCTGATTAGCAGTGCTCAGCAACAGGCGGGGGTGGGACAATGATACAATATGCACTAGCGGCTCTGGCACTTTCCTGGCATCTCATGAAAAGGATTTTGTCATTTCTGTGAATGTTGCCAAAACTGAAAAGAGCTATGAATTTCTTTATTCCTCTAAGAAGTCTTTGACCTTGGGTAAATATGCTTATTTGATTATTCACCTTCTAAAGTTTGCATAATTTAGTGCTGACCCCTTCTAAACAAACCTTGTGAGGCACAAGAAAATGCTTACTTTATTTGGTCATGAATTAAATCAGTTAATCAACTCAGCTGCATTAACATCAAATGTAGTATCCACAACTGTCTACCTTGAGGTAAATGTACTTATCCAAAGGAATTTGAGACTTAGAGTTGGTTAGTCTCTATTATCTCATCTGTTAGAAAACTATAACAGCTGCTGTTTTGTAATAGAATTGTTGCCTATAATATTCACCTAATGTAAGGTTAAAACACTCCAACATTTAACTGTATTTTTGACACTTGAACATGTTCACTCATTGATTTCAGGACACTGCTAGTTTGAAACAACGCATCCTGATTTATATTCAACAGCACAAGCTTTTTCTACAATGCCAGTTTGTTATTTCAATCAATTTTTGTAATTTAAGGGCATTACACCTGAAATCCCCAGTTAATACTAAAACATCTAATTGGGTTCAGATAGTAGAAAGGGTTGTACAGAGAGAAGCATTTTGTATACTGTCTTACTAGCTTTCGGCCATTATAAATCATTAGAACAAGTAAAGATTGCTAAACCACTGTAAAACATTAGGCTATATACTTTTATTGGTATTTATTAGTAGCGTTCAGAGGCACCTCCACTCAGCCAGGCTGGAATAACTCAGACCTTAAAACCATACAGAATAATCAATACATCACAACTTTCTAAAATCCTATACTATCTCATGCCTGCCTTCATGTGACAGAGAAGAACCTGACAAAGTAGATTCAACGAACTTTAGGCTGGCACACCTCCCCACAAATCTGAGAAACAATCTTCCAGCCAAGAAAATCAAACCAACACAAACGTGTTGTATTTAGTGTAAGATGTTTGGAAAAACCGTCACACCTCGGATAAAAGGGTATTACTCAGACTGGTGTTGGTTGGTGGAAATGGATGTGGCAGTCATACAGGACAAACCGGTTTCAAGTCTGTTTAAGTGTTCATAGTATTTCCCCACTCATGCGCTGTCCTTGCTTCCATTTTCAGCACCTAATTTATAGTAATTTACAAACGCAAAGCCAAAGGTCTACATACGATACAAGTGGGGTATTCTCCAGCAAAACAATGTCCCTGAAAATGTTTTGTCCAGACCTTTTTTCTTCTACTTCTCAACATCAACTTGAATTAAATTTACATAATTCTCACCTAGGTTTGCACAACTGAAACACAGAATTAACAACTGCCAGCACACCTCCACTTTTGTCTCACCATTTAATGAGGAGGAGACTATTTTTAGTCTTGAAATTACAAAAGCTAAAACTGAATATTTTAGCTTTTAGACAAAAGGAGCATCTCTTTTTTTAGTTCTAACAGTACACCCCAAATTATTTCTATAACATAATAACATAACAGTTTGACATTAGGAAAATATTTTTATGGCATATTAACTATATAAACCAGATTTCAAACAAATAATGTGCTCAAAAAATATCAGTCAGTCATTTTCTACCGCTTATTCCATAGTGGGTCACGGGGAAGCTGGTGCCTATCTCCAGCAGTCTATGGGCGAGAGGCGGGGTACACCCTGGACAGGTCGCCAGTCCATCGCAGGGCAACACACAAACAACCACACACACACACTCATTCATACACCTAAGTAAGGGCAATTTAGAGAGACCAATTAACCTAACAGGCATGTCTTTGGACTGTGGGAGGAAGCCGGAGTACCTGTTGAGAACCCACGCATGCACTGGGAGAACATGCAAACTCCATGCAGAAAGACCCCTGGACGGGAATCAAACCCAGGACCTTCTTGCTGCAAGGCAACAGTGCTACCAACTGCGCCACCGTGCAGCCCGTTCCAAAAATTTATTTATTTAATTATATTTTGTTCTTATACCACACAGGTTTAGTTGCCTTCACGACACAAGAGCATTTCATGAGAGATTACAGAAAACACACGTAGTATTGGCAGACAATTTTCAATTATAGACACAGCCTCTCAAAATCAAGAAAATAATGTCTTCTTCGTAATTTGCCAATCTATCGCCTCGCTTTTGGAAGCCATTAAAGATAACGAGAAGAATCTCGGTGTCAAACTGAGATGCAACGGTGAAATCAGCATAAAACCAGACATGTTTTATGCTGCAGCAGGTGGTAAAGAAACACAACTCTGTAAATAAAACACAACCAATAAGATATTTAGCTTGTTAGACACAGCTTGCCAGAGCCAGTAACTGCCACATGAGAACAGAAAAATGCTCCTAAAGAAGACACAATGTTGAATGAATGGGAACGTTGGAACGGGTGGCTAAAAAGTATTCACGTCCCTTGAATATTTTCTATATTTTTCCACATTACAACGACAAATGTCAACGTATCTTATTGGGATTTTGTGTGATTTATCAATCTAAAGTAGCATTAATTGTGCAGGGGAAGGAGAGCGATACATGGTTTTCAATTTTTATAACATCTAAAAAATGTCAGCCCCCTAAACTACGATACCCCTACATAGAATCCAGTTAAATTAATTGCTTTCAAAAGTCACCTAATTATAGACCAGAGCCCAAATGTGTGTAGTTTAATGTAAAAATATTTAAGATTTTCTTGTACTTTTGAGCCTGCATGAGATCCTACATGTTATGGGATACACTGCTTCTAACTGTTTCATTGAAAAAATGTGTAACATTTACTTATTCTGTAAGCTTTAATATTATAATCCAAAAATAAAAAGTATTCCTCACCCCTTTTCATTTCAAATCATTCAGTCTAATCCTAATCTCTGATGTAAATCATTCTCATAGCTCTTCATCTATTAAAATCCAGTGCAAAACACAACTTTCTAAAACTGATTGCATGCTTTTTATTTTTGGTGTATGTTTGTGCAATCAAATCATAAAAATAAAAAAAATAAATAAAAAAAGGTCAGAGCTGTATATGCTCACTAAGCAGAAAATCCCAGATTTGGATCCTTGTCCATAATTCTACAAGACATATAACAAGTAGGACCAAAATAAGGCAGGCGAGATCTAAAGAAATGTGTAAATAAAACAAAAAAAAAAAAAAAAAAGAGGTCTATGAGCAGGTGGATTTTTGCATCCCTTTAGATACACAACAAATAACAGCTTGGAGTTGTGTCAGATAATGGACAAAGTAATGCTCCTAGAAGCTGGATGAACAGTGAAGAAGTCTAAGGGCTGAGATAAAGTTGACGAAGGGTCATTGACAAGGAAGTAGAGATAAATAGAGCCAGAGAGATAAGTATCAGGAAGTTTCTTCACTGAGCCTGTTGTTCTGCATTGTTATAAATCAGGAATCCTTTTAAGAGGTACAACAAATTCAGTTTAAACAGATGAAGCTATTGCAGAGTGATTTACTAACTATCACGTGCGTTTTTCATAGAATCAACTCTTGAGAACAGTGAGATAGCCTTTTCTTTTAGAATAGATGATCATATAAATCAGTAGGTTTAAAATTTTCAATTTGACAAAAGCCATCTGTTCTGCTATACCTCAAAATGGCTACAGCTGAATTAACAAACTAAACAGCAGATTTGCAGTGACTTCTGCAGCAGTCATACACACAAAGCTTAAATAGCTATCCTCACAGGAATTTTACAGTGGCTCTAAAAAAATGCCACTGTTAAATCTTCAGGTTTTAGAGAAAACTGAGCTAATTAAATTAAGTAAATTTACAAGTTTTTCTGTTACCTTAAATGTAACATATTTCCTGTACAACTTGACAGAAAAATAGAGTAGGATTTTGCTACAGTATTATTTTCTGATAAAGCCATGGATTGCACACAATAATTTCATTGTACAAAAGTATCAGTCAGGAAAGGGTTCAAAAATCCACACCATTAGAGACCATGATACAGTGAAGACAAGTCCTCAATAATTACAGAAAATATGGGACTGCAGAGACCAAAATTGGACATTTTTCCAAAATGTGAAAACAAAACTTTAAAACTAGTGAAGGAGGCTGGAGGGGACCCTGGAGCTGCAGCAGTTTCCAAGTACTGACTGTGTTCTACATACATGTGACAACATCTGCTCTATTCTCAATATGTTTGAACTTCAAAGTAGGATTGCAAGACCGGAGTCATGCAGGCCATGCTAATATTTCAAAGTTTTGGAATGGCCTAGCCAGAATCCAGAACTAAATTTGATAGGAAACCTGTGGGGTCAACCTGGTCGAAACAGTAGCCAAGATATGTTCTCATAGTCAGACATTTGGAAAACATTTGAAAGGGAGAGTGAGCAAATGTTACCTAGATGCAGACTTGTACTAAAGAAGACTAAATGCTGAAACAGAATCAGAAGGTTTTTCAGCAAAGTTTTAGTTTAACGGTATGCAAATTTATGTCATCAGCTTATTGTCATTTAATTTCCTTAGACCTCTTCATCCCCCCACCACATACATGTCACATTAAAGATGGAAAAGGCTAATAAATTATTTGTCATGATTTGAACTTTTAAGTCTTAAAAATTCTTAATTTTAGCAGGGTTTTTAGATTTTTAAAAGCCACTGTACCTGCTGGTCCTAATCTGAATTCCCCCAATTCTAGAGTACACACAAACGTACTCTAGAAGTTTGCATGAGTTTTAAAATTTAAGACAGAAATTACACCCACTCCAAATTCTCTAAAAACCTTAAGCCAAATTAAAAATCCATCAACTTCTACTTAGAAATGAGGAAACTTTCTTTTTTAGCACCATTGTTTAAAAGATTTCTGTTCTCTTCGTTCTATAAAACAGAAGCCATACCAAAGAATGCCTCTGGGGCTGAGCAGCATTAAGGCGAGGTAACATTTTGATTTGTAAACATTTTCCTTACAGTGATCGCCATCTTATTTCAATTGATTTTAGCTTAAGCTTTATTTTTTTCCCAAGAAAAGCTACTCTCTCGGTCTGTTATTGAGCTGTGGCAGTGACAACAGCATGTTAAATAACAAATTTAAAGAATGCCTTGGCTAATTGTGTAGCTGATAAGCCCCAGTTGTGAGCTGAAAATCTAACACCTACATCAACCTCAACAATTACTGGCATCCCTACTCAAGGTGTTTAAAAAGCCTAAAAATAAATTTTGTATACTTGTACTTGTTGTTTCAGAATCAGAATCAGCTTTATTGCCAAGTTCATGCATACAAACAAGGAATTTGACTTCGGTACACTTGCTCTTTTGTTCTGTTTTTGCATTACAGAATATACAAATTTACAATTTACAATGTACAAT
>JAHUTJ010059432.1:0-14899 GCA_036250325.1 Characodon lateralis | reverse complement strand
TAATGCTGTCCCGAGGACTGTAGCCTCCGGGCATAGGTTGCGTGCTTTACCCCTGCACCACCGCCACGCCTGATATTCTAGATTTTGAGTTTCACATCAGACGGTGTCCTTGGAAAAATGTTTTGACGGCTACATCACTGTTGTGCAGTTAAACTCAGAAGTCAAATCTTACACGAGGAAAGCGAGACTGGCTCAACTCCAGTGTAATGCTCTTCTGGCTCTGGCAAACAGCATGGATTGTTGCCCATCTCAGTGGCTTTTGGGCTTTTTTCCAGACTTCTGAGTTTTGTTCTGGTGGAAACTCTCACGCTGTCATCTGCAGCAGGCAGGCAGTCGGGCAGGACCTCTCCCTTTCAGGTCATGCTGAAGAAGCGTCTCTGGTGGAGTGAAGCCGTGGGGAGGGCAGGTGTCTAATGTCCAGGGAGCGCCCAAATCCCCATGTGTATGTGTGTGTGTGTGTATGTGTGTAAGAGGCAGAGAAAAAGGTTTAGTACATGGTTCAAATTTTGCACAAACAGAAGTATTGTCAGTCATATAGTTTTTACATACCTGTCATCCATTGTCTTTTTTTGTCCTATTTTTCTCTTTTGTCGCTTCCTCAGTCCTTTTTAATATTGTAGAGCTGCAAAAGGTTTTACCCATATATTGATGCACTTGGTGCATTGTGGTCCATATTTTTTCACACATTTCTCCCTGGGGAAGAGGAGGTAATCCCTTAGAACTGAACCGCTGTCCCATACTGACAGCCTTGCCACACCCCTTCCTTACTGGTAATGGGGGGAATATTCCTTTAAAACCTGCAGACGTCTCCCCAAGGGTTTAGAGCTTTCTGGCACCCTAATCGTCTTCCCCCTAACTTACTGGTTAGGGGAGCCTCACTCAACCGTACAGGGAGGGGACTCTACTGGTGAATTACTGTTCACCCGTGCGCAGCGTGGCATCAACCGCGCCAGCGAGGTCCGTATACCTCGCTCCTGTCCCAAGGTGGGAAAGATCCCAGATCCCCTTTGTCCCCAGTAGAAAACTGTTAGTTTTAACCTTTTAGTTAAAACTTAAAAAGTCCTTATTATTATTAACCCTTTTATTATTTTCTCTATTTCTGCTGGGGTTTTTTTATTTTGCAATTTAATTTATAGGCCTTTGGTTATAATTATCAATCTATTAAGCAAATAATATTGATGATAATTAATTAAATTATGCTGATTCATTGTTTCTCACCATCTCTGGAAGAAAAAAAAATGTGGTTCTTTTGGATTCCAGTGCTGAGTCTCCAAGAACACCGAGTCAGCAGTCCTCCACCCCTTAACACTAAAAGGGTTTGAGGCAGGGAAGCTCTTCCCAGGTTGATCAGACACTCCTGCCGATGTCCTCGGAAGAACCCAGTCAAGGAATCCCATCCTGGTCGCCATTTGTTGTAGAAAAATTAGTTTTTACCAAGACAGACACAGATGATTGTCACTCAGAATCAGCTTTATTATAATCTTGCATAAGAGAAGGATTTTTTACAGAATTGGAGATGCGCCCAGTAGTGCTGCCAAATCGTTCTGACTAGACAAAGCAAAAGTTCTCCTATAAGCTACAACAGTTTTCAAGGTAACTCTCATGAGACCCAGACAGAGAGAGAAACAGAGCAAGAAACCTGTTGTCCTAGACATAATCTTAACAGTGTGGCATACATATTATTGTTACGGTTTGCAAGATATAGGACCCCAGAATGCAGACAAGAAGGCAGCATGACGGTAAGTGCAAAAAAGGTTTAATTACGAAAACTCACATTCAGCAGGAGGCAGGAACAAAACAAACGGGCAGGCAAGACAGGCATGGCATGATCATAAAGACATTTTCTTTGTTCGTTAGAGAACAAGACATGATCTGAGAACAAGACATGAGCATGAGAATGAGAAAACTAACTGAACAACTAACTGAACAGGTGTGTTTAAATGGAGCAGAAGGCTTAGAAACCATTACTCTAAGACTAAATCAGAGAAGAATGGAACAACACTGAGGGGTTCTAATACTTTTGTCAGTTCCTGTAGAGTATCAAGGAGCAAAGAAAGCAAAGCAATAAAATATTCCATAACACTCTCTAGAATCCCTTGACAGTCTTGAGATTACATTATACCCTGCACAGATTCAAGACACCCTGTGCCAGATGCAGCAAAGCAGCCCCAGAACATAACAGAGCCTCCTCCATGTTTCACAGTAGGGACAGTGTTCTTTTCTTCATATGCTTCATTTTTCTATCTGCAAACATAGAGCTGATGTGCCTTGCCAAAAAGTTCAATTGTTGTATCATCTGTCCATAGGACAACAATGTTGTTCTCCTTGGTCGTCTCCCATTAAGTCCACTTGCCTCAAATAACGTCGGATGGTGCAATCTGAAACTGATGTTCCTTGAGCTTGAAGTTCACCTTTAATCTCTTTAGAAGTTTTTCTGGGCTCTTTTGTTACTGTTCGTATTATCCATCTCTTTGTTTTGTCATCAATTTTCCTCCTGCGGCCACGTCCAGCGAGGTTGACTACAGTCCCATTGATCTTAAATTTCTGAATAAACTGTAGTCTCAGGAACATAAAGCTGCTTGAAGATGGTCTTATAACCTTTACCCTTAACATGCTTGTCTATAATTTTCTTTCTAATCTCCTGAGACAATTCTTTCCTTCGCTTCCTCTGATCCATGTTGACTTCATTTGTTAATTTTCATAGAATTTGTATTCATTATTACCTTTGTCAGGTTTAAGTTATTTCATTGACCACTGTGGGTTTTTCTTTCTTTAACCAAGGGATACCAATAATTTTGCCCACATGTGTATGAGGTGGAAACAGCCCTGAGGTGTTTGGCTCATCTGTATCACAGGGCATGGTAACAGCATGACTTTGTAAGTAACACAATCACCTTTTCTTTGCAGAAGTCCATAGATTGATGTGAACAGATGTGAACAATGGTTAACAATCAAAAGCAAACCTTTCTTCTCTGGACTGAATTTTGTGGGTTTTGTGAAATGATGAAGGAAAGGGAAAAAATTATCTTGTTGCTGATGCGTTACCACTTCCAGCACTCCCTCACAACTTTCTCTGAATAAATTATTCTTTTAATGTCTACAGGGAAAACAAAGATGGGAGAGATTGTATTTCCCAGTACTTGTGCAGTGCATGCTATTGACATAAGCACACCCTCTTACTTGTCATCGCACCCACCTGCTTCACTCCATGACGTGCAACCACACAGTTGGGTGACTGGACTGCCCTACCATCCGCTTCTTATCCCTTGCTCGTTGGTGTTTGATATTGTATGTTACCGCAAGCCATCCATCCATTTTCTATGCCCGCTTTTTCCATACAGGGTCACGGGGAGCTGCCTTTCGTCCGGTATCACGTACCAGTGGTCTATGGACAAGAGGTGCGGTACACCCTGGACAGGTTGCCAGTCCATCACAGTGCAACACAGAGAAACACAGGACAAACGTGCAGCCACCCTTTCATACCTAAGGGCAATTGAGAGAGACCAATTAACCTAACAGTCATGTTTTTGGACTGTGGGAGGAAGCCAGAGTACACGGAGAGAACCTGCACGTGCACAGAGAGAACATGTAAACTCCATGCAGAAAGACCTCCCCCTAACTTCTCAGTTCTTACCTCATGTGGAGTCAGTCTATGACAGAGGTCTGATGCCTGACTAAATAGTCATTGCTGCTTCTGTAACAGACACTGGGAAGATCACTGGATCCCTGTTTCCTCAGAGCCTGCAGTGATTTGCTGTCATGAAGGGTGAGGGTCTTTGTAGAACCAACATGCAAACAGAAGCGTGGGAACCAAAAGGTGAGTTCAATGTTCAATAATAAGAACTGAACTTACAGAACGGAACTCAGGCAGGGTTACAGGTGGGAACACAGACACATGGAGCAGGGAAAACGACAGTATGAACCAGTGACGAGAACTAAAAAATAGAGTATAAATACAGAGGTGAGGAGGAGAATGGACCAATGAACCTAGGGAACTAATTA
Source organism: Characodon lateralis (assembly GCA_036250325.1). Classification (NCBI taxonomy): domain Eukaryota; kingdom Metazoa; phylum Chordata; class Actinopteri; order Cyprinodontiformes; family Goodeidae; genus Characodon; species Characodon lateralis. The sequence goes on along the minus strand of JAHUTJ010059432.1, from coordinate 10,897 downwards.
GGAGGAATATGAGACAGCTGGGGACAAGGGAGCCTAAACAATACAGATGAAGAATGACTAATTAACCCCAAAGAGTAGGGAGTACAGGGAGGTAACAGAAAAACATGTCTAACTGAACAGAAAAGGTAAACAATTTATCTAAGCTAGAAGACATAAACAAGGGGAAACCAGATCTACAAGGAAATAAAACTAAACACATCTAACTCAGGAAGAAACAAAACTAAACAGAGCAAATATAATAACCTGAATGAACAGAGAAGAACCTGGCTGTGCATAAAAAGAAAACAGAACACAAACTCAACCTAACACATGCGGATTGTGACATTTGCAGTATCTCATCAACATAACATGGCAAATAAATATGGAGTACCAATCCTGCTATAATTAATAATACATACAGAAATAAATAAATAAATGACTCAATAAAATAATTACTGGGCCAAAAAGTAGCTAGACACATAAATTAGTGCACCATTAAATGCAAAAAAATTATAAAAAGATGAGCTTTATAAATAAATTGATCAATTAGTCAGATATAAGAATATGTTTATGTTAATCTTTAAAGTTGAACTAAACCCCAAACTTATTTTTGAAGATAAACTGTATAAATCCTATCTTTATGTCAAAGGGCAATTTTTTACATTTTCATGTAAACTTGTTTATTTCTGCAATATTTGTCCTAAAACGGTCTTAATCTTGCCCTCTTTGGGTTGAATGGTGGGTACTGCAGTTTAATAATCCTATTGGTTTCAAACGGTACAGCTTCGTACATGTCTACGTCACAGGCCCACGTTAGCGTATAAAACTCACTCAGACATACACCCTTGTAGTGAGTCAAGAGTTGGATTTGCTAGCATTGATCATAGCGTTTTATGCTTTATAACTTCGATCACATGCTTTACTTGAGATAGTATAAATCTACATATAAATGTAAACTTTCTGTAAGTTTGTTACTGCTTTCACTTTATCACTGTCCTCCATTGTCTTGGCAGCGGCAACTTCAGGCATTGCTGAGTCAGCGCCTTGAGCCAGCGGCTCAAACTGATAAGGCTCAGGCCCGCTTGGTTCCACAAAGCCTCCTTCAACCTCCAGTGACGAAGGGGGAGAAAAATCCTCCACCTCAAAAGACAAATCCATGGTGAAACTACCTGGTCACTCTCATCCTCCTGACCACACCCTACTTAACTTCCTCTGCTCATCCCCACACTTGGCCGTGCCCCTCAGTGTCTCTTGGCACTGCCCACTTTGGTGACATTTTTAAAAAATTTGTCTGGGGCTGGATATAGGCTTTTACATTAGGTTTAGTTCCACTTTAACTAATGGAGTTTAAACGAAAATTCAACATGGAAAACTCACCATCACCTCCAGCTTCGTCTAATTACTCCTCCATGCGGCTCTGCTCCACCAATCAGCGTCAAGTCTGCATTTCTTCGCGGCCAATCATCCTTCAAGGCTCCGCTTTAAAATATCTTCATCCATGGAACCCTCCGTTCTGCAGCTGAATTTTGACCCTCTTCCATTCCATCTCCACCATTTGGCTTCCAAACTCTTTCCAAATCTCCTCAGGCCTCCATTCCACCACCAGGATTGGATCCCAGGGGGAAGACATCTTTAAATCTAACCCTAAGATGTTCATTCAAGCGCATGTCATTCTCAGCATTCACGTCTTCCACTGGGGTCTGAGCGCCAAAGATATTAACATTCACTAATAAACTTTTCTAATTGCATCCCTGTCTTCTCTTTGTGAGTCTTTCCAGGTTGAATTATAATTTATCTCTTTGCTATTACACTTATTTTTTATGTAAACCACCCAATTTTAAATCATACTTCTTTCTTGAGCTCTATATATTTGCTTTGTTTATGTCGTACAGGTTAATTGATTGCTGGTTTTACTTTTCCTACTCCTTTTATTTTTTCCTATTTATTACCACCCAAATATACTTAAAACATGTTGGGTTTTTTTGCTCGGAAATATAAAATTTTTCCTAATTATTTCACTGTCCTGTTATTTCTAACTGAGAGAATCCTTCAGTTTGCTGAAGTAGTAAGACTCGCTTTCAAAATAAAAACATGCCTCAATTACAAATTGCATTCCCAATATAACCAGAGGAAACATATTTCAAGAACTACAACGTTAAATTTTCATCTTTAAACATTTCTAATGATATTTCTTGAAAATATTCAGCTATACATTTTTCAGAAATAAGGCCTGGTAAATATGACCAATATTATTCATCATCTTTTTCAAGTGAATTGTCATTCAAGACTTTTGTCCTGCTTAACAAATCAGTTTATCTAAATGTCATTCTATAATTTTAATCCGGATGAAACTTATGATGTAGCTTTATTTAATAAAGCTACAACTTTCTTTTAACAGCGTTATGATTACACTAACAGATTAGGAGATATTGCCATATTGGTATTGCTTTAATTCAGAAATCCCACATTAGATGTGGATGTTTATTTATAAGGAGAGGAATTGGCCTGGGACATCAGACAGATCTATCTATCTATCTATCTATCTATCTATCTATCTATCTATCTATCTATCTATCTATCTATCTATCTATCTATCTATCTATCTATCTATCTATCTATCTATCTATCTATCTATCTATCTATCTGTCTATCTATCTATCGGACAGCGTCTGATAAAAGAATCACAGTAACTGATAAAACTAGCAACTAATAAAAAACTGACACAATATTTTTATTGTGAAATGCTTTGACGGTTAGTAGTTTATTTACAGTATTTATCATGCTCTGACATAAAAGGCAAATGTTAAGTTGATTACAAATGAACTCAAGGGTTTTACACAAAGTTAAGGCCTTAAATATATTAAAATAAAGTGTGCATTTGTAAATCACTGGAAAACTTTCACCTCAGAATGCAGCTGCAAACTGTGATTTCTCATTAACCTTGATAAAGATGGTGACAATGTTTAACTGATCCATATAATATATGTGCATTGCATGGCAAAAGTGCAATGATCATGGATTCTTGTAGATCAGTGACCAACACTCATAATCCAACAGATACACTAATTTGTCAAGAATAATGAAGAACAAATATTTTAGGAAACACATTTTTGATCCATTTATTTAATCCAATACCTGTAATATTCTTTGTCATAATTTAGGTTCAGGAGAGAAGAGGGATTATTTGGCATTTTGGTGTAGCTAAGTTATTAACACTGCAAAACCAGTCGCTGAAAAACAAGTCCACCGCCTGGAAATCGTAGACCTTTTGACATACTTGAACAAACTAAAACATGAAGTTAAAGATATTTATGGATACAGCCCATTCACCTAATCATAGCACATAAAACACTCATGATCTAAAACAAAAATAAATGATCAATAATTAAATGTGACTTTGGCAAAAATGACTATTTAATTGTAAATAAGATCATGAAGGATAATAATGAAGATGATCATGAAGGATGCAGTAAAGATTTCCAAAGATGATTCAGGGAAAATTACTGGACTGTTTCATGGAAGAAAAAAAAAAAAATACTGATCAGAGAATTCCCAAATATCCCTACAGAGTCTGCATTAAACCTGGGCAGCTGTTTGCGTCTAATCTTCAATAAAAACAAAACAAAACAAAAAACACAGAAACCAACACTTTCCATAAGAGGAATGCATAGAAAAAGCCGTTTTATGCTAAATTAGATTAACTTTAATGGTTATTCAGAAGACGCCAAGTGTTATACACATCTCTGATCACAGCTGCAGGGAAAAACTAAAGCTGAATCCAACCAGAATTTTGGGTCCAGTATGAGTTCAGAAAACAAGTCATGGTGTCTGAGAACTTTCTCCTCTAGCATGGCTGATGCCCGGTTACAATAAATATTTGCTCTTCCCTTTTTGTCCACATTTTCCACACAAAACAGTATGTCACAGTTTGTCCAGTAATTGCCCTTTGGGAAACTATTTTTAAATATTAAATAATTTAAAATAGACTGATAACATCCATTTAAGTTGCAAATAGGAGAACAGAACCTGTTTAACGAAAGTCATGTTTCTGAACCTGAGCACAGTGTTAAAATGTGTCACATAGGTATGCACAGGCCTTTCAGATTTAGGAGTTCAGGACAAGAAAGGTCTTTTCCCAGGAAAACCTCACAACATTTGATCTGGGATTACTCCATGTCCCCTTTTTTAATTTCTGCCTCAAGAGAGAACAAAGGAGTTTAAGAGACCATCAAAGCACAGTTTTGTTAGTGTTTTACGAATTAGATGTTATCAGGTGTGCTGCCTTTAACCACTGAACACTACCGCTTCTATTGATCTGATTTGTAAATTGCATTGATGCAAATAAACAGTTTTTATTTCAGATATCAGTAAATGGAGTTTAATCAAACATCTCCATCTGATTTTGAGCTTGGCAACAAGGTGGACATCTCTGGAACCGAAGATGCTGACACATGTTTAGTGAATGCATTAGTATACATTTTTATGTTAACTTACAGACACAGACAATTATGTTGACAAACCATCTGAAAGATGTGTAAATAAACCTTAAAATAAATTAAAGTTTTTTTGCAGTATAATAATTAACACTGAACGATTTAGAAAAATCCAGCCTTTAATTTTGGGACATTTATCAATCAGGGAAAAACTCCACTCCATCCATTGTCTTTGCCCTCGTATCCTTGCCGGGTCATGGGGGACGGGGGCTATTTCCAGCGGTCATTGAGTACACCTGGACAGGTCACCAGTCCATCACAGGGCACACAGGACAAACATCCATGCACACACACACTCATATCATTAGGGAGACCCATTAACCAAACAGTCATGTTTTTGGACTGAGGAAGGAAGCTGGAGTACCCAGAGGGAACCCACGCATGTTCCAGGAGACCATGCAATCTCTATGCAAAATGAGCCCAGGCTGGGATTCAAACTTGGATCTTCTTGCTGCAAGGCAATGGCGCTTACCACTGGGCAGCCCAAGTTAAGAAATGATTGTTTTTAACAAAATCACCAGAAGCACAATCATCCCTGTAGTCAAAAACTTTGTGCAACCCTTAGTCTTTTCCAATGAATATTTCACAAGGTTGGAGCATAATCCCTCCGGATCTTCCAGACTCCTGGTTCTTTTCCTATTTACTCTTATCTCTTCAACTCACCCCAGAGGTTTTCTGCAGCAGGTTTAAAAGGATCATGGAAGAAGGTTGATTTTGTGCCTAGTGAACAATTTCCATATTGTTTTCCCTATGTTCTGGATCATCATTAAATGACGAAAGCTTAGAGGGGAGATTGCTTTTGCTCTTCTCCTAAAATGTGGAATGACTTAACATTGCACACCAGAAAGATACCATCACAGTGTGTTTTTAATTCACTTTGTAAAACTAGTCTCCTTTGCTTTTGACATCATGTGAAATGTTGATTTAAGTTGTTTTAGTTTTTAATCGCATGGCTGATTATATGTGTTTTTAAAATATATTTGTATCTCTGTTATTTTACTTATATTCTATGTTTCAAGTCTGTGTAATGCCATTTGTAATGTTAACATTATTTTATGTATTGTTTACAGCTGTAGAGTTCATAAATAAAGGTGGATTGTACAGGATTTATTAGTTTATGGTCTTGTCAGTCCCATGTTGGGCCCTGTGTTCAGGATCATCGTTGAATCACGACCCAATGTTTCATTTTCTGGTAGAAAATTTCCCGGTATTTCAAAATGTCCACGAAACAACACACTCCGATAGTCCCCAGAGCCTTTGAAAGAAATACAAGCCCCCAAAATCATACATCCTCCACCATGCTTAACATGAGGTGAATTTCCAGATAATCATCCTGCGTTTCATGTCAAACCCAACTGGAGTGTTTGTTGGTGAAAGGCTTAATTTCACTCTCCTTTGACAAAAAAATCATAGTTCCAGTTAAAGTTCCAGTTGTGCTAAGCAAACTTCACATTTACTTTTGTGATAGTAGGTCAGATGAGGCTTTTTTTTTTTTTTTTGTCTATCCAAAGAGATCAGAAAATCATGGATTACTAATAAACCTTTCTGACCAGTTTTGATCCATTTAAAAAAGTAACTTATAAATTTATAATATGCTTCAGATAAATTAATTTTAAAGATTTTTTTGTCAACAGAGAATATTTTTATTTCATACTATAGCATATTTCATACTATACGATTTTTTTTTTAGTACTCAAATTAATTGTTGGATTTTTCTGTGAGAAATTATGCTGCGTTAATGAAATATGAATTTAATTTAAGGCATTTTACACACCATGGGTGTCAGCGAGGCTGTCTGAATCCGTAGATAATGGAAGACTATTCCTGATGATAATATATGACTTAAGGGGTGTTAATTAAATCAGTGTATAAAAGAAGACAAAGTTATATGTATAACACAAAGCTTATAAAGATTTTCTAAGTAGCTGCCTGGAGCAATACTTGTTTAAGTCCAATAAAAAAAAACAAAATCTTGGGCCTTTCAATCTCAGGCCTGAAAGTGCTGAAATCATCTTTGGATGATCCCGTTAATACTTTCTCTTTAGCAAGACAGAGAAGAAGGATACACTGGTCAGATGAGCACCTCTCCTCCAAATGATTTCTGCAATCATTTTCTGAGATAAATGGTCCATCATGTCAGTAAGAGTCCATGATGGGAGGGCAGGAGATGGCTGTGGAGCTCAGATAAGGGAGATCCGTATGGGAATCGTGGGAGAATCTGTCCTGTTCGGTGGGGAATGATGGGACACAACATGTTCCAACATAGCATGTTTCGGCATGTGCTTCATGAGGTACGTCTCCTGGAGAAGATAGAAGGACAACAACTTCACACATTACAGCATCACTTAGATTTAAAAAGGAGACTCTACATTTCATTTCAACTCACTGAGGTGTATGCCCGGCCGCACATGCTGCAGCAGTAGGCCTTGGTGTTCTTGATGGCGTGTGCAGAGAGGTGGATCTGCAGCGAGGCCGAGTCTGAGTAGGCACGGAAACAGTTGGAGCATTTGAAGGGTTTGTCTTTGTTGTGCTGCCTCTGGTGAGACTTTTAAAAAGAAAGCAAACTGATTAGGTGTCAGTTAGTGTGCTAAAGGATACGCTGAAGATAGATCGGTTTTCTGAGTCAGCTGGTTCAACAAACCTACAGCAAGTCAAATAAAATGGAGTCCACAACTGTGTTCATGACTTTGACCGGAGGTCAGAAACCTTTACAATCAAGAGAGACATTTTTTGCCCTCGGTCAAGCTAAATAAGTTTTGTCTAAAGCTGCAAAAGCTGCATGACTTTTGAAATTAAGATAGCTTATCTATTTTTAAATCTATTTTTATAAATACTGACTGTTGTTGTAGAAATGCTAACCAGATATTGCATAAAAGCATGTCAAAACTGCTAAAACTGGACTTTTTAATTACTTTCATACTCAAAACAAGTTCTTTATCATTTCTGGCCCAAGTTTTATTCATTGAGTTACTCTGAAGGGACTAAAGAGTTACATGTGGCGCCAAAGCCGCAGGTTGCAGACCCCTGACTTAAGCCCTCTGTTAGCCCCGGCTCTTTATCATTAGCCTATGGGGACACAACAATTTACACAATACCCACAGTTTAACATGGTGGTGGAAGCATTGTGATCTGGGAAGACTTTTCTTCAAATGGAACTAAGGTTTTTGTTCAAGGTAGTCTTGGCAATTCAGGCATATCACCATATAGACATACTGGCTGTAGAGATGCAATGTAGACCTTTTAAATATAAATATAACTATAAGAAGTGAAATAAAAATGAATTAAGTGTAGCCCCAAATTGACTGCATCATCTGGCGACCTGTTTGCCTGGGAGGCAAACTGCAGGGGGGTCCAGCAGGGGGCCTGTGAAGTCCTTTAGATTCTTCAACACCAGATTCTCAAAGGATTTCATGAACACAGAAGTCAGGACAACAGGTCTGTAGTCATTTATCCAAGTTATGGTGCGTTTCTAGAGGACTACTATAATGGTGGAGCATTTGAAGAATGAAGGAACCCAACATAACTCCAGAGAGTTGTTGAAGATCTGATTTAAAATTGTGGCCAGCGCAGGTTCATAGGCATGAGAGGGAGACATTGTCTGGTCCTGGAGCTTTCATGGTGTTCTGATGATGAAACAACACATTTACATGTTCCTTTGAGATGTAAAATCCAAGCAGGGGGTCTGAGGAGAGAAGGTTGGTTGGTGCAGGGGCAGGTTTTGGGTCAGAGATAGATGTGAACGACTTGGTGGGAGGTGTGAACAGCTGCTTTTCAAACTTGCAGTAGAAGCCGTTAAGGTAGTCTCCTAGAAGAAGATTCTGCTCAGAGTTTGGTGGTGGTCTCCTGTAGACAGTGATGTTTTTCAGACCATTCCAAACTACTGCTGGGTATTTCATTTAATACTAAGTTAAGGTGGAACTAAACCCCATGTAAAAGAATAACTTTCCCCCAGAAAAATTTTGAGGACAAGGGAAAGTGGCAGCTAGCTTAATTTGGTATATCGATACATGTGAGCAGAGTGACGCTGGTAGTTTCGCCATGGAAAGATCTTTTTAATTGAAGGATTTTTTCACTCCCCTCATCATCGAAGGTTAACAGGCTTTACTGTGGGTTAAGATAACTGTCAAAAAAACGTATGCGTAGGTGTCTAAATTTGTAAATGTAAGTAAATAAACATGAATAAATTTAGGTTTTGTATTTGTGCCTTGTTGTCAACTTATACATACACACGACATCGGATGTTTGTGAGAATACAAGCTTCGAAGTTACGAATACAAGTAAGGTGCATACAACTTTGCAAGAATACAAGTACAAATCACAAATTTGGAAGTACGAATCACAAATTTACAAGTACTCGTACTCGTACTCGTCCTCTTCCACTTTATCCAGGACCGGGTCGCGGGGGCAGCAGACTCAGCAGAGACGCCCAGACGTCCCTCTCCCCAGACACCTCCTCCAGCTCCTCCGGGGGGAGCCCAAGGCGTTCCCAGGCCAGCCGAGAGACATNCTTCCACTTTATCCAGGACCGGGTCGCGGGGGCAGCAGACTCAGCAGAGACGCCCAGACGTCCCTCTCCCCAGACACCTCCTCCAGCTCCTCCGGGGGGAGCCCAAGGCGTTCCCAGACCAGCCGAGAGACATAGTCCCTCCAGCATGTCCTGGGCCGTCCCCTGGGCCTCCTCCCGGTGGGACGTGCCTGGAACACCTCCCGAGGAAGGCATCCAGGAGGCATCCGGTATAGATGCACTGCGCCACCTCAACTGGCTACTCTACAAGTATGAATCTAAAACCTCTGATAAAGCTGTTACACTCCTTAACAGCTGGTGGCGGTTATGCACCTGAAAGTTGTTCGCCAACCCTTATGAAACAAGAAGAAGACGAAGCGGGTCATGGGCATATATATATATAGATCTTTATATATGTCTATGGGTCTTGGGCTGTTCCCCTGCAAAGATCTGTCATGTTTTTTTTTTTGTTTTTTATGTTGGGTCATGTTCACTTTATACTGACGGATATCAGTAAGCCACCAAACACTGTTTTCCAACACATCGGGTTTAATTATAATCTTTTATTACATATATAAAAGCATGGAAGCTCACTCCGCTTGACAGGAAAAATTTGGCTTTCTGAAAAGACGAGTGCAGGCATATTATTCACGTTGTAATGTAAAATATGACACATTACTGGATTAATGAAATATATTTCTAGGAGCTAATTTTTGATCAGTAATGTCTGTTGTTGTGTTTTTCTAAAGTAATCAGCTCTAGCAGATTTATTTACTATTTACTATTATTATTATTTACTTTAAATATTCCTCTATCAAACATACTGTCCCTGTGATGTATGAGAATTTATTTACACTCTTTTAAAAAGAGAAAAAAATGTTTTAGGAACATTAAAGGGGAACAAAATATTTCAGCCTGACACTCACACACTGTAATATTTTGTTACCCCATGGGACAGGGATTAACCAATCAGTTTTGGTCGTTCATTCCTCACACCATACACAACTATCCTTGTGAATTTGGAGAATTTAGGAGGGGGCAGGAAGACCTTATATTTCATCCATCTGAAATATTCTGTTCCCCTTTGTAACTTTGGCAAATAAAGAGCAAATGTCTCCAATTTTATGGCAAATATTCTCCATGATGAGAGGAATAAACAAAGTGAAAAACTTACAACAATTTATTTGTTCCCATGTTATGAGGGCTGAAATATTCTGTTCCCCTCTGTAACTTAAAGAGAGGAATGAACACATTAAAACCCACAAGACCAGATTTATTTATTATTACTTTATTCCCCCCGTGCCGGGAGTGACACTGGACCCGCTTTCTCTTCTTCTTCTTGTTTAATAGAGGTTGGCCAACAACTTTCAGGTGCATTACCGCCACCAAACAGATTCTTCCTTGTAAATTTATGATTTGTACTTGGAAATTAGTGATTCATACTTGTATTGTTGCAAAGTTGTAATTTTGTAACTTGTATTCATAACTTCCATACTTATATTCTCACAGATGATGTGATTTGATGTCACATGTATGTATAAGTTGAAAGAACACAAATACAAATCTTAAATTTATTCATGTTTATTTACTTACATTTACAAATGTAGACACCTACGCATACGTTTTTTGGGCAGTTATCTTACCCCATACTTTACGATGCCCAGCGGGCCTGAGCCTTATCAGTTTGAGCCGCTGGCTCAGTCACTGAGATGGCGATGCCCGAAGCTTTCGCTGCTGCGTCAGTGGAGGTGCAAATTCTCCTCCTGACTCGCTACGGGGGCATGTCTGAGTGATATGGTTTTATACCCGAACGTGGGGCTGTGACGTAGCCATATACCAAGCTATACAGTTTGAAACAATAGGAGAATTCAACTGTGGAAGCCACCGTTCAACCCAAAACGGCAGCACTAAGATGGTTTTA
>JAHUTJ010059431.1:0-14904 GCA_036250325.1 Characodon lateralis | reverse complement strand
TTCCTGCCCACAGCCATCAGCATCTACAACGGCTCTTTGAAGAAACCTTCATAATGAGCTACAACAACATTTAATTTCCCTTTGGGATTAATAAAGTATTTTTGAATTGAATTGAAAAAGATAGTAATCCATGGGTGTGTGTGTGTGTGGGGTGTGTGTGTGTGTGGGTGTGTGTGTGTCCCCCTGGCAAAGAGTTAGTGGTAGGGTCAGGTTTAGGCCATAGACAATAAAGGGAAGTCAATGGAAAGTCCTCACATATATAGTAATCCATGGATGTGTGTGTGTGTCCAAGTGTGAGACACAGAGAGACTAGATGCAGAAACAAAGACAGAATCATATACAAACATAGACATTAGGTGATACACAGAGCTATAAATAGAACAGTGGGGAGTGAATCAGCCAATCAGCAAAGAGTGTCAGTGTAACTTGACACCTGCAGCATTTCTAACGCAGCACCTCACTATTGTCTCCCTTTCCCTGGGCTTTTAACATGCTCCTGAACTACCGCCCTTAACTCGGAAACCATAAGGGCTATCGACGTCATTCTTGGACCGTTTTTCTCAGAACGTACAGGGGAACGAGAATATTAACACTTTTTTGCTGAAAATATAATATTAAAGGCACAACACTAGGTCAAATGAAAGGGAAAAATGCAGAAAAACATAAAAATGCCTAAACATGCTCTTGAACAACGTCTAATAACTCGGAAACTATAAGGGCTATTGATTTGATTCATGCACCGTATGAATCAGCAGGACTTGCTGAACAATCATGGAGCTTCTCAAGTTTCTACAAAAATGTGTCTGGGAGTTGTGACCCTGTGAAAAAGTGGATCATTTTGACCACTTTTAACATGAGTGAAGGTGAATTTTTCTCTCAAACAAACCTATTTCACAAGAAAACGATAAAAGCTATCCAAAACATTTTTGGACCGTAGGTATCAGCGGGGATCGGTGAACAATCCTGGAGATTTTCATGTGTCTACATAAATCCTTGTAGGAGATATGACAGTGTAGAAAAGTGGATAATTTTGAATTTTTTCAATTTTAAGGGATTTTGGGAAAGACAGGTTTGGTACTCCTAAACAAACCTTTTCTATGACAAAATGATAAAAGGTATCAAAAAAATTATTTCACTGTGAGCGCCAGCAAGGTCTGAAGATAAATCTCCACAAGGCTCATGTCTCTACCTCGAACGGTTTACTAGAAGCGGTGATTTGAAAACATGTGAGTTTAAGGATTTCTTGCGGATTTTTTCTGAAATTCCTATAGGTTTCCTATACAGGGTGTGTTGACTTTGCATTGCTTTGGGGCGTGTTGCCGGAAAACTGTTAGTCCCACATCAATGAGGTTGACATTTTCTAAATCGTGAAAGAGCATCCTACGTTTTGATGTATAATTTGTATAGGTAGAGTGAAAATTGAGCGAGTGAAGAGAGTTTGTTCATTCTTTTTCAAGTTATTCAAAAACCTAGAGTGTACACTCTAGCGACACGAACATTCTGTCATTGGATTACATTATACAACAAAAAATCTGCCTTCAGCATTCACACAAAAACCAGTCATTTTAGTAAAATATGAACCTTTTTTAAGAAGGAAGTAAATAAAACATGAGCATTACCATTCAGCCACTTTACTGATGTGTGGCAGGAGCGCCAGCTTTCACAAACGTCATTAAAATAATCTAATAATCATACCTGAGACACCTGTCATGCCCAATAAGGTGTTGATTATTCTGAAATTTATATTTGAAGTTCTGTTTATTAAATCTGCTATATTAAAATAAAAATATTTGTCTTCATTTAAAATCTGCTTGTCTTTTGTGTAAGAAATGATTTGTGTAAGAAATGATTGTGTAAGAAATGATTCTGGGAAATGTGACTTATAACTAAAGGATTTGAATTGATTAATAACGAATGTGATAGACCTAGTAGTCTAGTAGTACAGTAGTACAGAATCTGAGCAAAACTAGGAGAAAATTTTCCTAGTCAGTATGAATTTCTGTGGCAGTAACCCTTAATTTGCCAACCCATATATTCTCCATATAGCTGAATCAAGAGTTTTAAACTGCATATAGTAGGACAAAAATCTGCTAATGTGTTACATTACTCAATATGACTTAGAGGAATGTAAACAAGTATAATCCTCAAGAAAAATGTCTTGTTAGGGCTAATTCTTTTTCCTTTTTAAATAATGACTGAAATCTAATTCTGCAGATTTTAACAGATGGCTATTGTTAACCAGTTTACAAATCGCACCAAACAACAAAGTATGTATTTATAATAAAACAAACGTTTCTTTTTTACTTTTCTTCAAACTCATTCATAAATTCATAAAGTGCTCACCTACAAACCTGTTAGACTCATTTATCATGGCTGCTAACCTGGAAGACGTACTTGTCGTCTTTAAGTAAATAAAGTAAGTTGTGAAAGTATAGGGATTCTTTCCTGTCTTCTTCCTATGAAAAACCGCTATAGTCATCCAGAGGACAGACAAAAGTGTACTGAGTTAAAAGAACATGAAAAATGGTAATATTCAGCTCAAATAACTCAACAGTCCTAAAGCCTACCAACCCAGTGACATCATCTTATTAATTCTGTTACTGTTAGAGTTTAAGGCTAATTAACATTAGGCCTGGAATCTGAAGAAATAACAGGCCAAATGTTGGGTGCCACTCTCCTGAAATGGGCTAACTACAGTACAACTATAGTTTTATGTCCCCTTTTAATAAGTCCTAATGCTACAGTTATTTCTTTCTCAGGTGCCAGACCTTTTCATGATGTTTTAAAGTTGTCTTGATGGTTAGCTGTCCAGAAGCTGAATGGTCTTTCCAATTAGCCTTTTTTCTGGGACTTTTGGTCTTTTTTTGAAGATTTAATGTCTAGTGCATGTTAATTTGCAGATCAATGCAGGACAAAATGTAAAATACATGACCCAGCTGACTATATATGGGAAATGAACAACATAAGAATACAGTGCCTTTAAGAAAAAGCTTTGAATCCCAGAGGCCTGGCATATTACTGTCATAGTTTTGTAAACCGACTTGACCCACATGCAGGAAATGCTCAGGAGAAACAGGAAAGTTTATAATGAGTTTAATGAATACAGGAATACTGGGCTCTCTGGTACATGGAGGGGTAGGCCGTAAAGAATAAGCGAGCAGTAAGTAGGAGTAAAACTAAGAATGGATTAATGAATAAGCATTTCCTTACTAGGCTGGGTGAGTTCTCCACCAGGAGGAGAGGGATTCAGACTGACCAAAAAGAGCACACAGTGCGGTGAGTACAAAGGCTTCCAAACCAGGACTGTGCAATAATGAGTGGTAGTACGGTGCCGGAGCTGGGTCGCTTGAGAGCGGTGGAGGGTGGACAGGTTCTGTGGAATTGGTGTGAGGAAGCACTTGGTGGCAGCCAGCAAGGTAGTCTAGTAGGATAATAACGACGTGGCTTCTGTGAAGCAAAGGTACTCCAAAAATATACTTTCACAAAGCAAGGCGGCAATCCAATCTGGGATACAAGAAGCAGGTCAGCAAAAAGTCAAAACGAGAAATACTTAACTATACATGAGAAGGCTGGAGCTCTACCACTGAGGGCTAACACTCGAGCGTTGAGATGCTGGATGCCTGCTGCTTAAATTACACCGAAACTCATCAGTGAAGATAGGGAACACCTGTCACCTCCACCAGTACTCTAGCACCTGCTAAAAACCAAGCACATAGACACACACACAAACACACACACTGCCGTGTGTCTACCAAGACAATTACTAGGGAATCCGTAATTCTTCATTTGATCATCAGCTGTATAGAAAGTTTTAAGTCAAAAGCTTTTTGGGAATCATATTTTCCTCTGGTCAAACTTATTTATCATGGAAATTTAAAATTAAAGTAAAGTAATAGGAACAAATTATATCTTTGTGACTAAGTCCTAGAAAAACCAAAACATTTAGTATATGGTTTTGGCCAAGCTGTCTGATACAAGTCTTTTTATTTCTTAAGATTCTATAGATCAGAATTTTGTAGCTCCGCAAACAAACATTCATTTAAAAATGGTTAGGTACCAGATAATATTCACCTGATTAGAACCACCTAGAAATGCCAGAGGAGTCATATTATCAGCAGTTTAAACTGAGAAGAGTATAAACTGAGGAAGTTGGATGTGGAATTGGGAAAACACACGCAGGGCAGGAAGATCAGAAAAACAAAAAAACTAAATCAAACCTGACTAAACATCAAATTAACAAAAGAAACCTGGCCAGACAAGATAAAGCTACGCAGAGACAGTTGTAACACGAAGAAAACACAAAGTAAACTAAATACAACGCACAAGACCCACACAACAATCAACATAAACCAAAATACAGTTGCAATCATTATATACCTTTATGTTGATAGGTAAATGTTTAGTACAGTGTTTAATAGTTTTTTTTTCCCTATGTCCTTCCCAAATCTTGTCCATAATGTTATTTGTGCACTTATTTTCTTTGTATGTGCTGATTACTTGGGTCAGAATAATCTGGTGTGAATTTTATGAAGAAGCAAATCGTGGTGGAGGGGCAAGACCCAGGCGCTGACTGGAGCATTGGATAAACATAATTAATTAAATGAAGAAACTTACAGGGAGCTTAATGAAAGAGGAGGAACACAGCGAATCACAGGCACAACAACAGGGAAGACTGGCATGAAAACAAGGAGAGTAACAGAATGTTACGACGGGGAGCATGGACAATAGATGAGCATACATAGCGAGGGATGAATGGAGAATTGACATGAAATGCAGGTGTGTGTAATCAAGAGGAGAATGAGTAACAGCTGAAACCAATGAGGGGGAAAGCTGAAAGTTAGCATAGATGTGTCTTCCAGCAGAATATGCATGAATACCAAAGATACTTTTTATAATGACGGAGGAATGAAAACACGTAAGGCATTAGCTTTTCGGGAAATTCATCAACGTTACTCTCTCCTCACATTTATTATTCAACTCACGTGTTATCTTGGCAACATAACAGGAAGTGTCCTTACAAAATAAAATTTAACAAACATGACAAATGACAGCCTACATATTAAATAACTCAACAGAAAACTAATATGACTGGGGCTAAACAGGAAGACTGAAAATTATCTAACAGAGAAATCTAACTGTACCAGAATAAACTAGGAAATAAGTAAGCAATGGGATAAACCAAAATGGCCACAAAACCAATATAAACTAGAACCGAAACAAGTAATCAATTTAATCGATTAAAATTGATTAATAAAATAGTTGTCAACTAATTTAGTCATCGATTAGTTGCTTTGTAATCATGTTATGCCGTATGTGGTCTATTTTTTAATGCAACCTGTTACATTTGTGGCCGATGTGTGGCAGTAATGAGCCACCGAACGCTGCGATCTACCATTAAGGCAGTAGAAGAAGAAAGCTAATAGTTGGCCTTGTTTTGCATGACATTCCACGCGCATGGATCTGTACGCGGCACAAACACATTTGCACTGAGCAAGATGGCGGAGCACGAAAGGTTACGGAAGAAAAGGGGGACAAAAGAGAAAACAGAAGAAAAAACACGAACAAAGACCTTGAAAGTATGGGAGCACTTCTCCCTAGATGCAGTAAAAAGACGAGTGACCTGCAAGATATGCAAAAACCGTCTGGCATGGCACGGAAGCACGAGTTCTCTACATGAACATCTGAGACAAAAGCATGTCGGAGTTCAATACCATACAAATGAATACACATTTGTATGGTATTCTTCCCCATTTTTGTATTCTATGCCTAAAAATGAGCATATTATACACTGTTGAACTAATTTGTTCCTTCCTAAACTGAGTTAAATAAATTGCGGTGAACTGTACAATTCCCTTGTGTTTTCCTTTTTCATAATGAAAATTTGTTCTCAATAACTTGTTTGGGGAAATAAAGGCAAATAAAAATTAATAATAAAAACAGATTAATCGATTAATCATAAAACTAATCGACAGATTAGTCGATTATTGAAATAATTGTTAGTTGCAGCCCTAATATAAACAAAGAAATAAAAAAACAACACGAATGAACCTTAGGATCATGGTAGTTGCTGGTCTGTTAAATAGTGATGGGACTTCTAGCTCTATTCAGATGGATCCAAATCTTCAGGATCTGTTTGCTTCAAAAAGCCGTTCAAAAGAGCCATGTTTGAAAATGTGTATATTTCGAAGAACAAGCCATTTTATTCCTAAAATAGTGTTAGATTAATTTGGTAATCCGGACATGTGTGGGTGAAATTCACAACAGAAGTAGAATCATATGTATTCAGATATTTTTTGTTTTAATTTTAAAGGTGCAATATAGAACCAGAGTATCTTTTAAATTTTTATGTAAATGTTTTCATAAAATCAAGTATAAATATGAAAATATATTTAAACACCTCAGTTGTTCTTTACTACAAGTGTTGTGTGCATTTATGTAATTTTAATGCCATATTTAATATAGAAACAAAATTGCTGGGTTGCAGATGACGTATATCGATATGACTACATGCAAACAGGGGACAGGAAGTAAATGCAGTTGTACACTCACCCGTTTCCTTCTGTTGATTCGGCGTCAAAATGCCTAAATTCCGTGCCGTGTACAGTTGTTGCCTCCTCTCCGATCAGGAGAAAGGTAAACATTTTTTTTGTGTGTTCCAAAAGTAGTGTGTCACAAGGGAGTTCATTTTTTTTAAAACTTCAGAAAAAAGACGACAAAAGTGGATCAACAATCTACGGCTAAAAGCAGGAGGTGCAGAAACGGACAATGCAAGAGTTTGCAGCAACCACGATCTAACAAGTAAGGATGGTACAGTTTATTAAATCATATTTTCAGATATTTTATTGGGCCGTCCTTAGAACGACAAAGATCTGTAGAGCTTGAGATCTGTAGATTTCTGCGAATGGTTTACCTACATTGGAGAAATGCAGTAACATCAACATATACATACAACTCTAGCACGAATTTGGGATTACAGAAACCAAATATATTATTTACAAGTAGATCCAAACACAGAGAAATAATAATGGTTAACTCATAGTTAGCATTAGTGATAGCACTGTTATCATAGGCTAATTACCTAAAATAGCACAACTCACTACTCACCCAGGCAGAAACAAGGCAACAGCCATTTAAAGCTTTTTTGGGTCCTAAATGGTTGACCCGACCTAAAACAAAATTATTGTAGGCTTTGAGGCTTTTGAAAGCTTTCATCTGGCTCGCTGTAAAATATGAGGTCTGCAGAACTATAGAGTTTGTTATATCAATCACCTCGACGCCGGGTAAATCCTCCAGATTTTATTACAAGCCTGTTTTATTAAGACTATATGGTAGTGATGTTACCCCTAACAGCGAGGCTTCAAGGCACGCAGTGGTGAAGCAGTGGGCCGGAGCTTGCTTCATATGACGTCACCGATCACGTGTGAACCACTTCACTGCTTCATTCAGAGTCAGCTGACTGCTTTGAGTTGAGTGGCGGAGTTTCAAACATTTGGCACGATTTGGTGTATTTAAGATGGCTCAAGCCCCGGTTCACATCCCCGTTCTACACGTATTATACGTTACGAACAGCTCTGGTTTTTGGATATTCTGAGTTTTGGTGGATTATTCTGTCATGGAGCAACCATCTAGGAAGTGTTTCCAAGTGTGGCAATATTTCAATTTGGTGCCACCTAATAAGGTAATGTACATTCAAAGTGTTTATTAGAAAACCTATAGCCTATAGCCTATACTATGCAGTAGTGTTACAGTCATGGTATCATGTTATGTAAGAGGTGCGGTAACGGGTTGTTATCTTAGTTTTACAGGTGCAGTGTTTACTTTGCTCGCAGCTGCTGACGTATAATAATAATATGTCATCAATGCTGAGGCATTATAGAGCCAAACACAATAACTCTCAGCCTCGTGCCACCGGTCAAGGTCAGCATAACATAGATATACATGCAGAATTAGAAAGAATGACAGTTAAATGTTTGTAAGTTAAATTGAAGTTACTTTTCTTTATTTATCTTTTTTAGGATCCAGGAAGCAAGAGCTTGATGAAGCTCTTGTGGACTTCATAGTGAAGAACACCCAGCCTTTCACTGTACTCAAACCTATACCACCAAGCCAAACAGTTCCTTGTCACACCAGCCTCCTCTCTTCCCTGTGAAAGTATTTTCCAAAGCTGGAGAAATTGTTTCAAAAAATAAAAATAAATAAAAGAAACCGTTTGAGCCCTTCTACTGTGCAGAAATTACTTTTCTTGAATAAAAACACCTGAAGTAACACAAGCACCCTCTTTATTACACCAAGCACAATGTCCAAAAACACTCAGTACACCAAGCACACTCCCAAAGAAAATATGAATGACAAATCAAAAATTTTCACTTCATTTATTTATTTTTTTGTTATTTATTTAAAATGGGACAGTGGAGTTTCATAAAACAAATGTGAGTTAATTACTCTGAATCTTTAATGGGTTACTAAAAACACATATGTACAACACGCATATATACATACATAAGTGCTATTATTTACACAAGAGGTGCATCGCATTCGCAGGGCTTCATTTGGTGCAACAATCAATATTGCCAGTAGATGTCAATCAACAACAATCACTACTGCCAGTAGATGTCACCCAAGGGAATTGAACAAAGCTTTGGGTAGTGAACCACTTTATGACACAATGGTTCAAAATGATTCTATGCTTCAAAAAGCCTCATTTTGACATCACTACTATATGGGTCATATCTTAAATCTACACATATTTTTTTGTGATATCCTGTCTGTGCCAGCCCATTTAAGGCATTAATGTACTTGCTGTGATCCATTTCTCTGTATTTTTACCTGGAGCAAGTCGCTTCCTGCCCTCCCATATTAATTTTGCGTGTCATCCAGGTCATGTGACTGCAACCCAGGAATAAGGAAAGCAAAATGTAACAAAATAGGAAAAAGTGCAGTTCAGTTCCTTTGGCAGAAATAAAACCCACCTACTGCACCATTAAATATAACTATTAGGGCAACACATTAATGGTAAAAAAAAAACACTTAACTGTAAACATTAACCAAATAAAGTGTGCAAACCTTTTTGTTGTGCAACTCATTGTTTTGTAGTCGAGCAATAAGCACACTGAGACCATCCTCCTGTCACCCCTTGCACGCAGCCTGCATTGGTGTCACACTCAGCGCCACACCAGTCTCCCACCATCGGATCATTCGAGAACATCTCATCACTACTATTTAATTTATCTTTGTCAAATTTCTTTGATGATTTGAAAGATTTAGGGGGGACAAAGAAGCAAGCACAGAAGAAATCTTTAAGGGAGCAAAACAGCACTGTATCTGACCACAGATCCAAAGTATAGCAGAAAGCGATGCCTTTCTGTTCTATTTCGTATAGGTTTCGCCCTTTAAGCTATCGCCAATGGGTTTATCCCATTGCGTGCAGCGCAGCATTGAAAACCTTAGTTCATGGCCACCTGATGTGTGCCCCCACCCCGGTCCGTATAAATTACGGTGAAACTGGGCAACTGCTCCCATTTTTTCTGTAGCGAACAGCTATAAGGACTGATTCTACAAAGATGCCCAGCACCAGCTGCTCCCATCCGTGTCCGTCTTGTCAGATGGGTTACATTGAGGCTTTCAACCTTCATGCTGTCTGAAAGGGCTGCCTCGGTCCTCACGCCTCAGTCCTCCTGCCCCTTCTGCGAGCTCCTTCCTATAAACGACAAGCAATGGACGGTGGCTAGCAGAGAGGGCTTTCTAGGTCTCGGACAACTACCTGCTGGACAGAGCCATTGATTTCTTTGAGGATGAGCAGTAATCAGATGATTCCTCTCACAACGTTAACTACGGCAGCAGCCCAGCTACTGCCTCTCAGCTTGAGAGTCTAGTTGCAGAAGAGGGGCAGCTAGGCAGACGCCCAGCTGCTTCTAGCCTTCCACGGTCAGCTACGACCCTGCTCCCAGCTATCGGTGCACTTCTTCTGTTGCTACCAGCTATTATACAAAGTGTTGCGAGCCATAAGTGCCTGACTGTGCCGTTGCCCCAAGCCCCGCCCCGATCAGACCATCTGGTCTCTGTACTGTGCAGTAATGATTCAGCGCAAAATCTGGCTCAACCTCTTCTCTTCGATCCCGGACGATCTAAAGAAGGAGATATTGAGCAGTCCCATCAGCCTAGATGCCTGGTTCAGTCCTGACTTCAAATCGGCGCTGGAGAAGACACTGAAGACAGCCGAGGAGTCTGATACTCTACGTTACCTGGTGCGGCCTCGCTCTTGCTTCCGCACTCCTCACTCATCAGGTGGCTGGCGGGATTGCCGTACTCAGCTTCAGCAGCACAGGCGCTCCACAGCGGTCGGAGTATCCTACTCTGCTCCTCCATGAGGCTCTTCCTTCCAGCACCAGCAGTCTTTTCCGGCGCGGCAACCTGCGGCTCAGAAGTTCCCCAGGAGCCGTCTGCAGGCACTGGACCAAACAGCACCAGCAGGAACAGAGGAGACAGTCCAAGAAATAACTTCCTGGGGGGACTGTGTGTTTATGAATCTGTTAATTTGAAATAAAACAAAAACCTCTCTCTGAGAGCAAACTTCCAGCAGATTCCAGCCTGACTGTAAGATTGGGCGATCTTAAAGCAGCTTTGCATGCATTCCCAACACTTGGCGAGCCGGTGACCTATAAACTCTCGTTTGAGAGGCTCCATTATCTCATGGGTTTTAATAGAAGTGTCTCTACCACTCAAGCTGAGACATCATCTGATCAACCTGAGCTTAGACATCTTTGTGCTCAGTCTAAAATAGCAGAAGCTGCGGCTCCTCTTCCTCACTCATTACACAGCTTGAGCGGAAGAATCTCTCCCTCCGCCCAGCTGCAGTCTCGTAAATGACTTTTTACCAATACTGACGCCTCTGCTCATGTCACCTCATGTAGGACTGCACCGTTTCCACTCAGCCAGAGCCCACCGTACCTTCTGCTGTTGCTGCCTCCTCCCCTCCTCACTCATCTTACAGTGAGAGCGGGGAAACCTCTCTGTCATCACACAACACTCTTTGAAACAACATGTTATCCATGCTTCCTCTCAGAGCATTCTTGCTCACCAGCAGAAAACCTCAAGTGAAGCTAGAGCTTGCGCATTTTGTGGATGCTGAGCCCTTTCGGTCCGAGCTCCCCATGGGCTTCCCCTGGACAGAATCCGAGACGTGTAACAGCGATAGGGGCTCTAGCCTGGCTCGCATCCATGAGCACCACAGCACGACAGATAATTTTGCGCCCAGTCTCAGAGCACTACTCAGATTAGCAGCACCTGTGTTCCCTGGACAGGTGATGGACAGACTGATCAGCAGAGGTTACATGCTGCAGTTCCTGTCACAGCCCCCACCGTTCAGAGGGATTTTGGGGACAGTGGTGTCCTCCCCGGAGCACGGCTCCGTTCTAAAGTCAGAACTGCAGAAACTCCTGATTAAAAACCTTACTTCCAGGGTCCCTCAAGGAGAGGAAAACAGTGCCCAAGAAAACAGGAGGAATGAGACCAATACTCGGTCTTCCCCTGTTCAACAAATCGATCATGTCAGAGGAAGTTCCCCTCAGCAGACCTGCATCACACGGCTCAGTGTTCACAGACGCATCCCTGTCGTGATGGCGAGGAACGTGTCAGTCTCAGGCGGTGGGAGCACAGTGGCCAGACCACCCATCCACATAAATCGCCAAGGAAGTGTGCACTCCGCTCAGCTGCTAAACATTGCCAGGGAGCTGCTGGGCGCACATAAACCTGCTCGCCATTGTTCCGCAAGATGTGGTGTGCACGATTCAAGCCACATGAGTGGCTTCTACCACAGCGTCATGCACATCAAAGTGGACAGCTTTTCAGCGCCCGTGCGCAGAGAAAGGCGTGGAGCCCATTTCATGTCCATTAGGCTGCGTGCTGTCATTCCTCCAGCAGCTGATGAACAGGATATTAGCTTTCAGCACCATTAAAACTTATGCTGCAGCTATTTCCTCCTGTCATGAGGATTTTAGTGACATAACGGTTTTTATCCACCCGCTCAAGAAGCAGTTTCTGCAGGGTGTGCGTAGACACAGACCTGTGTCACATCCTCTAGTCCCTCAGCTAGTTCTGCGTGCACTGGTTAAAACTCAATTTGAGCCTTTAAATCAGGCTTCACCTAAATTTCAGTTTTTTAAAACAGCCCTGCTGCTAGCTCTGACTTCTGCAAAGAGAGTGAATGATTTATTTGTGCGCTCTGTCACTCCTTCATGTCTGAGAATACGAGCCGACCGCAGCTCAGCTGTCCCTGCTTTTACACCTAAAAGCATCATGAGCTCGTTTAGATCGCGAGTGATAACTCTGGATGGCTTTTATCCTCCTCTTAATTCTGAAGAGGAGGCCACCACTCATGTCCTCTTTCCCATGTATTCGCTTTTGTGTTACGTAGAGCGCACGGCTGCACTGCGCTGCTCCCAGCGTCTGTTCATGCATTACAGAGATAACTCAACTGGACTAAGCTATTTAGGAGCCGTTTGCCGGGTCTCACCGTAATTTATACGGCCCAGGGTGGGGCCCACACAGCAGGTGGGCGTGGACTAAAGTTTACAGTCTGCGCAAAGGGATAAATCCACTAGCGACAGCTTAAAGGGCTGCACCTATACTCATAGAATCTGGGGTTACAGTACGTAAGCATTTCTTCTGTTTCCAAGCGTACTTTTAAAGCAACTATCCATAGCTTAAATCTGTTTATCAGTTTTTGTCTCAGTGCCCTTCACCATGACATATTCAGGACATGATAGTGGTGAGAATTAAAATTGAACACTCCAAAGCAATAGCCCTGGTGTCATTTCACCTCAGCTCACTGAAACGTAGCTATTCAGAGTTTACATATGATGTTTTAGATGCTCATGGATTTGATGGACTACAACGAATGGATGGCAGTATTTAACTTGCTGGTAAACAGTGTAGACAATGGAAACAGTACTGTTTCCACAATTTGCTGTTTAATTTACTGCAGTTAAATACACTAATGATGACACAGTATTTATCTGAATGGTGCTTGTAGCACACCTGGTGGCATTCATGTAGTATTTAGTAGCAATTATTAAATGCCTCTAAAATAATTATCAGTAATTACTTTAAGTCACCAGGAGTTCCAAATTGTACAAATTTAAACCCTTTTGGCCTTCCATACATCCACATCTCATCAAAGCAGGAACCTAAAACTTTATCACGATAGATACGATTTGCCTCTAGTCATTGTCTGTCAGCACATAAAAGCAACAACACCATCTGTATGAGAATACCTAATGTATTCTTTGTCTGACTGATGTCAGTACAGTAACTGTTCAGTATGCATATCTGTACCTGTAGAGAATGTATTATTTTGTTTATTCTAGGAAGTCTGAATGTGGTCATGTTTTGATACATCCTTATAAGGACAAGATCTGCTCCTTACAGATTCAAGTTACTTTTTGTGGTTTGGTAACAAATATCAACATTTTACTTCTCCACTTCTGTATTTAAAAGAAGCAAAGCATCCGTTTATCAACTGTTACTGTGTTGTCAGTGCAGCAGATTTGCCACTGTTCATGGTCACTCCTGCAGTAAAATAAGTGAGATTGTGCATTATGATTACACTGTAATCACAGAGGAAGAGAATTCATTACGGCCTCTACAGTGAGCAATGGTTACTTCAGAATCCAATTAACTAAAGCAAGCACGCTGCATCAGTTACGCTGCCTGTGCTCACTTCACACTGTGAGGAATAACATGCGCTCCACATGGAGGGGGCTAAAAAGAGAAGTGTATGATGAGCACTTCAGAGCCAATCACATGAATGTTTTTGCTTTGATGTTTGTGCTTCTTGTGAGCAAAGCCTCCATGCAGAGAGAAAGAGAGAGAGGAGAGTTAAGGATGAGTTTATTTGGCAATCATTCCCGTAAACAGAAACTGTTTATGGCTCTTCTGAGATGATTCTCACATGGCTGGGGCTCTGCAAGTTTATCTGAAATATCATTTGCTTTGAGAAGTGACTGTGCAGCTGACAGACAGACAACATCTGTAAAGGCAATGCTGCAGAGTTTTAAAGTGTGGTTCTGAAATTGATTGCACAAAAGGCATTAATCAGTTCCCTAATGCTTCATTTAGTTTTAGTTCACAGAGGATAAACCCCTGATCCATTCATTTTCTGTACCAACTGTCCCAACAGTTGGTACACAGAGGTTGGGTGGACCCTGGTAAAAACCTTTTTATGGTTTTGTCTTATTACAACCACAATATTTAACAACTGCAACTTGGTCTACCTAAACTGACAGGCTGGGAAAGGAAAGCATTAATCAGAGAAATAGCGAAACGGCCCACAGTACCTGTGGAAGAGCAGTATCTGATTAAGGGGTTTAATCTGTTTAAAGGTAAATGGGACTATGTCATCCACTTATTCATACACACATTCACTCACAAACAGTGGTAGGCTACATTGTAGCCACAGCTGCCCTGGTGCAGACTGACAGAAGTCAAGCTGTCATTAAATCAGCGCCACCATCAACGGGCAGGGCAAGGTGGGTGAAGTGTCTTGCCCAAGGACAAAATGACTGAGATGGACGGGGTGGAGATTCGAACCGGCAACCCACCAGTTACAGGACGATTGGTCAGGTAGAGAAATTGGTTAGAAGACATGTTTCCTACGCAAGTCTGTCTTTCACAGAAAACGCTACTGAATGTTACAGCTGTGTGAGTTAGTTATTTTTTTATCAAATTCGGTGTTATGTTGCAATGTTTAATACACTCACCGGCCCCTTTATTAGGTATAACTTGCTAGTACCGGGTTGGATCCCCTTTTTCCTTCAGAACTGCCTTAATCCTTCGTGGCATAGATTCAACAAGGTACTGGAAACATTCCTCAGAGAGTTTGGTCCATATTGACATGATAGCATCACA
>JAHUTJ010059430.1:0-14913 GCA_036250325.1 Characodon lateralis | reverse complement strand
CAAGCACGTGTTCTTACCGGTTAGCAGTTGAGCTAACAAAGAAGCGGATAGCTTAGCACCAGAAACAAACACATACCTTTAAAATACCTCGGTTAATATAAGGGTTAAAATGCATAAGCGCGGACGGCACGTTATGATCAATGTTCTGTTTAAAAATCACCCTTTAAATAAAATTTGTCTTAACTTTAAAAACATACAAGAACACAAACCGGGCACATGTGCTGCAGGTAGCCTGCTAGCACTAAGATAGCCGAGTTTCACAAAAACAAATTTCATAAATGAAAACGTTCAGATTATTTCATACTAACTGTTAATCTGCCCAAACCTAACCTCTGACCATGGTGAGGAAATGTTGTCCAAGGGGCGATGAAGTTTGAAGAAGGTATCCACAGTGAACAAAGGGTTAGCTTCCCGCTAACCTCCTCAGCTTCTCACGATCAGAAGGTGCGTTCGTTCTGTGAACAAACGGGTTAGCTCCAGAGCTGTAGCTGGGCGGCCCGTCCTGTCCGCTGCAGTCTCTGCTGTCTTCCTTCCAGACTGGGAGACCGCGTCTTTGCAGGGGCTTCTCTCGAACACCGTTTGCATCTGCGGGGGCTCGAAGAGACAGTCAAGCAATGCTTGTACTTTAATTATCCCCGTTCATGAATGAAAATACCGGATACACAGACAGTATTTCATCCATACTTATCTTTGCATATGATCGATGATCGTATGGCTTTCTTGAATCCAGTTGAAGAGTTTATGTCTTTTTACCAGCAAAGAGACATCAATGAGCTGGGCCTCCCCTGACCGGTCCCTCTCGAAGGCCGTGTGGAAAGAGGGCAGATGTAGCAACAGCTGTGCTTTTATTTGGGTAGTGGCGTCACAGGAAGTCCGCAGTTATCCCGTTTCCTGGCTGTGCCGGAAGAAGGTTAATGCACTTTATTTTGAAAGTTCCAGAAAGGTCTGTACCGGAGTTTAATGTTGAAATCCATGGCTGTAGGTCCCAACATGGTACTGCATGCAGTGTCGACAACAGCTAAAGGTATACTTCTGCCAAAATAACACTGGTGAACTCTCCGGATAAATAATATGGACCAAACCTTACTGCTAACAGTTCAATATCTGGACCGCAGAGACGACACTTCACAGTAACACGTCCTGGATGACAAATTTGTTGTTCACAAGTACTGCCAGTCCACCCCCTTTGCGATTGCCGTTCCTCTTTAAATCTCCGTCTGCTCGCATGGTCAGAAAGCCTGGTAGAGAAACGCTGAAATGAGGGATATAATCCTGCAGCCATGTCTCAGTGAAATATATAATACTGCATTCCCAATACTATGGCTGGGTCCTTTGTAGGGCTTGGAGTTCACACAACGTGCTTCTGAATGATCTCACATTGCCCATCATAATTGATGGAACAGTTGGTGTGAATTTCCTGCTTCTCCCTCTTCTCCTGCTCTGCATCCACGGCACCTCCTTTTCTACTCAGAAATTTGTGGTTGTAGTTGACGTATTCTTTGAGCTTCTGAGATTAATCAGCAGCTCCTGGTTGTGAAAGAAAACAACAACCCTATTGCCATGGTGACGCATCATAACAAATATCCAAAGGTAAAAAAATATCAGCAAAATTCTTCCAGCTGCACACCCAGAGAGAATAATTGTAAAAAAAAAAAAAAAAAAAAAAACAAATAAATATATATATATATATATATATATATATATATATATATATATATAAAATAAAAAAATAAATATATATATCTATATATATATTTATTTATTTTTATAGATTTATATTTTATATATATATATATATATATATATATATATATTTATTTATCCACCATAAGAGGAATTTGAGATCCCAAAAAGAATTAATGAGAATGACAAGCAACAGAGCCACTCCAATCTGCTGCCACCTTGAATACATTATGGACAGACACCGTACTTGAACCGCCACCTTAACGTGGCTATGTTGTCTGGGGCTTAAATGCTCCTGGTAGGGTCTCCCATTTTGTACATGTTCTGGGTGATGGGTTAGACAAAGAACGGTTCAAGACGCTGTCATGAGGACTACTAAATTGAGGTACATGATGTCGCCGGGTATGGCGGAGCCGGGGTCCCACCCTGGAGTCGGGACTTGTCGGAGATTGCCTGGTGGCCAGGTTGCTCCTTGAGGGACCTGGCCAGGCCAAGCCCAAATGAGAGATGTGAGGCCATCTCCCAGTGGGCCCACCACCTGCAGGGGGAACCATGAGGGTTTGGTACAAAGATGATTGGGCAGCGGACGAAGGTGGAGACCTCGGCGACCTGATCTCTGGATGCTTATAATGGCTCTAGGGACATGGAATGTCACCTTGCTGGGAGGGAAGGAGCCTGAGCTTGTGCGGGAGGTCAACAGATATCGTCTATAAATAGTCTTGCTCGCCCCTGCTTGGGGACTTCAACGCCCATGTGGGAAACGACAGTGACATCTGGAGAGGCGGGACTGGGAGGAATGGCCTCCCTGATCTGAATCCAAGTGGTGTTTTATTATTGGACTTCTTGGACTTCGATGATCAACTTTGTGGTCTTGTCTTTAGACCTTTGGCCGTATGTCTTGGACACTCGGGTGATGAGAGGGGCTTAGCTGTCCACTGATCACCACCTGGTGGTGAGTTGGATCCGCTGGGAGAGGAGAAAGCCAGACAGACTTGGCAGGCTTAAGCGTATAGTGAGGGTCTGCTGGGAATGTCTGGTGTAGAGTCCGAGTGGACTATGTTCTCCATGTCTAATGTCGATGCTGCTGCCCGTAGCTCTGGCCGTAAGGTTTGCGGTGCTTGTCACGGTGGCAGTCCCCCAACCCGGTGGTGGATACCGGCAGTAAGGAATGCTGTCAAGCTGAAGGAGTCCTATCGGCTGTGGTTGGCTTGTGGGACTCCTGAGTTGGCTGATCGGTTCCGTGAGGCCAAGCATGCCGCGGCCCGGGCTGTGACAGAGGCAAAAACTCGGGCCTGGGACGAGTTTGGTAAGGCCATGGAGAAGGACTACCAGTTGGCCTCAAAGCGATTCTGGCAAACTGTCTGGCACCTCAGGGGGAGGCAGTGGTTCGCCCAACACCGTTTACAGTGGGAGTGGGGAGCTGGTGACCTCGACTGGGGACATTATCGGGTGGTGGAAGGAGTGCTTCGAGGATCTCCTGCTGTCACGCATTCTCTGGTGGAAGCAGAGACTGGCAACCTGGGTTGGACTCTTTCATCACCCAGGCTGAAGTTGCGGAGGTGGTTAAAAAGATCCAGTGTGGGGGTGGATGAGATCCACCCTGGGTACCTCAAGTCTATGGATGTTGTGCGGCTGTCATTGTTGACACACCTCTTAACATTGGGTGGCGGGTGGGGACAGTGCCTCTGCAGGCACTTATTTTCATATCAGGACTTTCAGTGTTTCTGATCTAAACATAAGCGTTGCAGATGTCCATCACAATAGTGTCTATGGCACTCACATTTTCTGGTATTAAATCAATATGTTTATTCTTCACAATTCTTTTTTAAAGATATGTTTTTGGCACTAGTGGCCTTTATTTTGTATTTTTCTTTTTGACAGTAGGCAGACAGGAAAGAGGGGTAGAGAGAGGGGGAGACATTCGGCAAATGTCGCCGGGTCTGGGATTCGATCCTGGGACAGCCGCTTTGAGGACTATAGCCTTTGCACATGGTCGCGCGCTTTCGCCCCTACACCATCAGCGCTGCGCCCAATTCTTCACAGTTCTTTTAATAATCATTTAACTTTACCTCTTATAAAGATTGTCCTTTTTCAGTGAGTGTGTGCATGCGCTGGCTTCTGAGTATGTTTTCCTGAGTATGTGCTATCAGTAGATACTGAGGACTGTGGAGTTCCTTCTCCATTTGCCTGCTCTTCTGTATCCTGCACTTCATTTTCATCATCTTGAACATTAAGCTTCACTTCTTTACTTTCGCAAATGCTAAGAAAAAAACATGAACCTTCTCCATGGCATCAACAGCCACATCTAGAGGTGAAACATAAACTAAAAGTAATTCCAACCACTGTTTAATAAAGGCTTAATGAAGAGCCTACATGAACAAATCCTTTACATTCTGACAATCCCAGCTTATACAGTAAATGTAACTAATATGTTGCCCCCCACTTGCAAGATGTAACAAAAATACATAAAACCAGTAAAAATAAATTAAATCTATTTTAATCGGCTACATCAACAACATGTAGGTGCCGGGCTAAAATTTAGCAAATATTCTTTGCTACATCTTTCATACTGTCATACTCAGAAGCATATTCCTCAATAACGAAATGTCACCTGAAAAATGAGGAACAGCTGTTCAAGATGAGTTTGGTAGGTATTTAGTGTCAGAGAGAACATAGATTTGCTGTCTCTGTCTATTGTGTAAATAAATGCAAAGCGAACTTATATCCCGAATTGCCAAAATCTCTCCCAAGGTTTGACCAACTAGAAAATCGTTAAATTGATAAAAAAAAAAAAAGGCAATTCTTTTGAAAACCTGTCATGACTCCGACAATTGTAACACAAAGCAGAAAGCTTAAGTGGTAGATGGGTGGCACCAGAAGGTAAGATCTAGCAATCTATTGTTGCCACACAAGCACACCCACTAGAAGGAAACAACGGCACATCAAAGGAGGCTTTGACCTTGCAGTTCTATTGGCTGCAACAGTTGGTTGTCGATGATACCTATTCATTTTGAGCGAGAACAAACAGAATCCACGAGCAGGGAAGACAGACTTGAGAGCACAGTTTTGATCCATGCAGAGAGCAAGTTTGCGCATGTGGAAAAGAAGGCAAGCAGGAGGAGCAAATATCTGCAATAATTATTAAATCTGAATGCGGAAACAAAGATTTGAGTAGAGGAAGAACAAAATATATTTGAAAGCAAGAAGAGTAAAGCATTACCATATTTATTTGTACTTTTTTACACACTGAAGTAGAAACACACCAGATATCATGTAATAAAGATATACTTTATTTTCTTGGAACAATTAAGTCTTGCCCTGGTCGCTTCCTTTACATCTCACAGTCACATCAACTTTCAATCACAGTCAAAATAAATGTCAACAAAAACACAAACTACTGAGCAAACTACTGAGGCTTTAAAACAAAAAGCCACAAGCTACACTAGAAAAACAAAGTTCCTCAGATGATCTGGGACCTTAGGGAGGAGATCAGTGGTATCAGTGGTTTTCAATTTGTCAGCCTCAAAAGAGAGAGCTTTACATTTTTAGCCTTTGTTGTACTAATGGACCTTTTTCATCGACGTCACTGAAGTCCCCGCCACACGTCCAGTCCAACATCTTGGGTGGCTCCGTGTCGCTTCACAGCTCTTCACAACATTGCATACTTTTTTGCCCAGGGATAAGAATCTAGAGTCGTTACAGCCTTCTGATAAGGCCATTTACCTCAAGAAAATTGCGGTAAACAAGGTGGATCCATATGTACTGCCTGTTGGTTTATTTAGCGCAAATCCAGACAATTGGCCACACATATCACACAATGAAGGAAGGGTGAGTTTTAAAACACTGTCAGGGCTT
This sequence comes from Characodon lateralis, assembly GCA_036250325.1. NCBI lineage: Eukaryota > Metazoa > Chordata > Actinopteri > Cyprinodontiformes > Goodeidae > Characodon > Characodon lateralis. The sequence continues at coordinate 9,375 of JAHUTJ010059430.1, read as the reverse complement.
GTTATATGTTTCTTTCTTTATGATTGTTATTGAGGAAATATTGCTTAAATAATGCTGGCAGTTTATATATATATTGTTCATTTAATCGTGTAAAACACATTTCAATTATTACTGGTCTGTTTGAACTACGGTGAACAAACGGCCCTTAATGTCTGATTTTAGTCCTCGTTTTAAACTAGCTGTCCTCATGTTAAACGGTCTCCAGAAATGTCCCTGATTTTTATCATTTTATGCATGACAAAAAATGTTCCATGTGTGGACTGGTACTACTGTAGCTGGGGGTTGAGTATAGATCAAGCTCATAAAATCCAGCCAGACGAGACCTGGACCGACGCCCATAAACGCCCGACTCGATCCCGAGCAACACACCCGAATATGAGCCGATGTGAAAAAATATTTTATTTATTTTATTTGCGCTTTGACAGCAAAGATATAAACAGTTGTGAATTTATATATAGATTATTTTAAAACCCCTTGTTTTGAAAATCAAGGCGTGAGAGCGTAGCTCACTGAAGTAGGTCACGGCGCTGAGTGCTGCTCACGGTCTTGGCAGACTACTTTCCGGAGTTGTCAGGTTCTGGGTTTGTGTCGGACCAAAGTGCAGACAAGAGCTGGGCAGAAGCACGTTAAAGGAAGACTTTATCTTTATTCTTTTGGCTGTCCTAAGGTGAAGCAAAGACGCAGCATAAACTCTATACTAGTAGACACGAGTCGATCCAAACTTACATGAGCAGGAGCAAAGCACAAACAGAACATCAGCATTGTAATGAACGGGAGGAACCAGCGAAGAACAATGAAAACCAGAGAGCTTATAAACCGAGGGAAGTGGAGTATGGACCAATGAGACAGGGAGGCAGGTAATCAGGGAAACATGAGTCAGGTGTGGACCAGGCTGCAGAGAACTGAGGGAATATGAATGATTGCTATGGTGATCAGACTGGAAGGCAAAGGGAACATAAGAGAAACTAGACTATGAAAAAACCAAAGGAAGACTGGATCAAAAGATAAACAATACTAAGACACAAAAAGGAGCAGGGAGGCAGAAGAAAAGGAAAACTTGACTACAAAACTAAATTATGAGAAAGGGACTAAAACAAACTCAGGGAAAACAGAAGTAAGCGAAGCTATGAACATAGATGGATAACCAAAGGAACATAAGAACCTAGAAATAATAATTAACTAAAGTCAAACAGAGAAACTAGAGGGAACAAAAGAACATCATAACCAAAGAAACCACAAAGAAACCCTAAGTAGAAAAGTAAACAAAACTAAACCAACACTGACTGAAGAAACTGGAAAGGGAACAGAACGTGAGAACTAGAATATGTGAAAACCAAAAGTAAACAATAACTAAAGCTAACCTATAACGGAGGCTGGAACTATGGAAACTAAACCGAGGAACTAAACTAGAGAAGAGAACATATCCGTAACATAATAAAACACCGAGATACTAAATGAGAAACTAAACAAGAGAATCCAGGGAAGACAAAGGACTATAATAATAATAATAATACCACCACACAAAGTAATAAGAAACCAACCACTAAGAAACTAAGAACGAGAGGAAAGAACACACACTAGGAGGCAATAGAAAGAGCAAAGTTTTTCAGGACTCTTGAGGAGCTTTAGAGAAGAAACTCTCAGACATGATAGAAACACATTCTAATTCTTTCACTGCACTAATATAAATAGGGGAATGATGCCTAAAAGCAAAGGCCTGCGTTACAATTACTGATTATGTTCATTTAGAAAACAGCTCTGCATGAAAATAAGCGACAATATAAATCAGATCAAAAATGTGCACGAGAAACCAAGCTGATGTCACAGAGATTCCATTGGTCTTCTGTTAGTCATTTTGTTCTGAGGCACACATCAGCTTCATCAGCAAACCTTCTGTCCTGCTCTGTTTGTGGACAATCTGGATAGATGCAGCAACCTGGCAGATGTCCTCTCCCAGGGCGAACAGCATCCTGCTCCACTGACCTCTGTGCAGGGCAATTTAGCATTATTGGAGATGTTTGCCATGTTATCCTCCCCCAATCAATTTCTTCTCCAGCCGATCCAACTTTGCCAGATTTTCCTTCAGAAGTTTGGAACCAGGATTCAGATGCAGGGCCCGCTCATAGTACACTCTGGCAGCTGCATAGTCTCCCTGCAGATGGCAGAGTTGTAGCATTTAGTAGGATTCAACTTGACCTATTTGAACAAAGGGTGTTAAAAGTGCAGCCCATGGACCAGTCAAGGAGCTTGAAATGATTTTGTGCAGCCTCAACTGCAATTCAAGAATTGGTTTAAAACTGGCCCACCACCTAGTGCAGTTGATGCAGATGAACACTTTTTAATTGCAAGATTTTGACTGAGAAAATACAATCTCACTAAGTTGCAAAATGTTGGGAAAAACTTGAAGAATTTGTCTTTTCTCAACCAGATTTTTAGCTATTATTTTACACCATAGTACATAGGTCCACAAACATCCAGCAACTTTTACTCAAAAGCAGACTTTTGAGTAAAAGTAGACATGGTTCATTAAAGTTAGTTAAAAAACGTCCAGAAGGCATCCGGTATAGATGCCCGAGCCACCTTAACTGGCTCCTTTCGATGTGAACGAGCAGCGGCCCCTCCCAGCTGGCAGAGCTCCTCATCCTTTCTCTAAGGGAGTGCCTGGCCACCCTACGGAGGGAGATCATTTCACCCACTTGTATCTGGGTTCTCGTTCGACCAGTAAAACGAGAGCTTCCCTGTCGGGTCAGCTCTCTCTTCACCACAACAGACCGTCCCATTACTGCGGCAGCCGCACCGATCCGTCTGACGATCTCCCGCTCCATTCTCCCCTCACTCGTGAATAAGACCCCAAGATGCTTCCACTTGATGCAGGAACTCCCCTCCAACCTGAAGAGGACAAGCCACCCTTTTCCGGTCGAGAACCATGGCCTCAGACTTGGAAGAGCTAATCTTCATCCCAGCCGCTTCACACTCAGCTGCGAACTGCCCCAGTGCATGCTGTAGGTCTTAGCTAGAGGGGGCCAGCAGGACCACGTCATCTGCAAAAACCCTATAATTGGAACACAGCCCCCGGTCACACTTCTTATGAAGGGGGACCACCACCCCAGTCTGCGGGTCTACAGGTACTGTCCCTGACCGCCACACAATGTTGAAGAGGCGTGTCAACCATGACAGCCCCACAACATTCAGAGACATGAAGCACTCAGGGCGGATCTCATCCAGCCCCGAAGCCCTGCCACCGTGGAACTTTTTAACCACCGCGGTGACTTCAGCTTGGGTGATGAAAGAGTCCAACACTGAGTCCCCAGTCTCTGCTTCCACCAGGGAAGGCATGACGGCAGGAATGAGGAGATCCTGGAAGCACTCCTTCTACCACCCGATAATGTCCTCAGTCAAGGTCACCAGCTCCTCACCCACACTGTAAACAGTGTTGGCAAAGCACTGCTTCCCCCTCCTGAGGAGCCGGACGATTTGCCAGAATCGCTTCGAGGCAACTGGTAGTCCTTCTTCATGGCCTCAACAAACACCTCCTAGGCTCGAGTTTTTGCCTCTGCCACTATCCGGGCCACAGCACGCTTGGCCTCACGGTACCTGTCAGCCAACTCAGGAGTCCCACAAGCCAACCACAGCCGATAAGGCTCCTTCAGCTTGACAGCATCCCTTACTGCTGTTGTCCACCACCGGGTTCAGGGACTCCCGCCACAACAGGCACTGCAGACCTTACAGCCACAGCTACGGGTGGCAGCATCGACATTAGACGTGGAGAACACAGTCCTCTCGGACTCTACGCCAGACATTCCCAGCAGACCCTCACAATACGCTTGGGCCTGCCAAGTCTGTCTGGCTTTCTCGTCTCCCAGCGGAACCAACTCACACCCAGGTGATGATCAGTGGACAGCTAAGCCCATCTCATCACCCGAGTGTCCAAGAAATACGGCAAAAGATCTAAAGACACAACAACACAGTCGATCATCGACCTCCTGCCTATGTGGTCCTGGTGCCGAGTGCACTGATGAACACCCTTACGCTTGATCATGGTGTTCATTACGGACAATCCGTGACTAGCACAGAAGTCCAATAATGAAACACCACTTGGGTTCGGGGAATGGGGGAGGCCAATTCTCCCACTCACACCTCTCCAGTTGTCACTGTCGTTTCCCACTTGGGTGTTGAAGTCCCAAAGCAGAATAACGGAGTCCCCGGGAGGGGCACTATGCAGCCCCCAGTGGTGGGCCCACTGGAGGATGGCCTTGTGCCTCTCGAATAGGCTTGGCCTGGCCAGGTCCCGCAAGGAGCAACCCGGCCACTAGGCCAACAAATGGCCATGAGACAGTCGGAACACCTGAATATTTGTTGGTTTGTGCCTGTATATGAACTACTGTTGTTGAAGAAACCAGGCCTTCATGCAAGCACTCAAACCCCTCCACCACGTTAAGGTGGCGGTTCAAGTAGGTGACATTTAATGTTCTAACTAATAAACTTTATTGTTTTTTTTTTAAAATATTCCCTTATTTTGAATTTGATACTTGCAACACGTTGCAACAAAGCTGGGACAGAGGTATTTTTACCACTATTGTTACATAACCTTTCCTTTTAAAAATACTCAATAAGTATTCGGGAATTGACAGCACTAATTGTTGGAGCTTTGTGGGTAGAATTCTTTCCCATTCTTGCTTGATGAACGAATTAAGTTGCTCAACAGGGTCTCTGTTGTGGTATTTTGCACTTCATAATGGGCCACACATTTTCACGACATCCATGATTTCCAAAAACAATCTGAAATGTGGACTCGTCAGACCACAGCACAATTTTCCACTTTGCGTCAATCCATCTCAGATGAGCCTAGGATGAGAGAAGTCGGCGGCCTTTCTGGGTGTTGTTGACATATGGCTTTGCATGTTTGCATGGTAGAGTATTAACTTGTAGATGTAGCAATGAACTGTCTTAAATGACAATGGATTTTTGAATGTTCCTGAGCCCATATTTCTGGATCCCTCAGGATTGAAGGTCACAGGCATTCAATGTTGGTTTTCAGCCAACTGTTAGACTATTTGCTCACGAAGTTGTTGACAAAGTGATGAACCTCGCCCTATCCCTGCTTGTGAACGACTGAGACTTTAGGGATGATCTTTTATACCCAATCCTGACATTCACCTTTTTCTATTTAGCCTATTCACCTGTGCAATTTTTACACAGTTGTCTTTTGGGCATTCCTCAACTTTCCCAGTATTTTGTTGCCCTTGTCCCAGCTGTTTTGTACTGTGTTACAAGCATCAAATTCAAAATAAGTACTTGCAAAAAAACAACAGTTTATCAGTTTAAACATTCAATATATTGTCTTGTAGTGGATTCAAATGCATATAGGTTTGCAAATCATTCTGTTTTTATTCACATTTTACACAACATCCCAACTTTATTGGAATTGGGGTTATACTATGTTTAGTTAATTGTTAAACTGGAAAAAATAAGCTAAAAATCACTAAATTAAATTATTTTTGCATTTTTAATTTGAAGAAAATTCAAAGCTTTTTAAGTGGCCTGCAAGTATTTTGAACTTAATGTTGGCTTATTTGGCAAAAAGATTGAATAACACTGATTTAAACTATAGTAAAAACAATTATTCATGCCAAACTATATCACAACTTGGTGTATGTGGTTATTTCAGGGCAACAAGAGATCTTTGTCACGGCAGTAGCTCAGTGAAGCTGAAACCACACCCACATGAAAGATTCAGGCAAGTAGGCTGAGTGGTAACTGCTTCATTTGTGCTGGTTTGTTTTGTTAAAATAATTGATTGTGCTGCTATGGTTTCTGAGATATTAAAGATAATGTTTTAGCTCATTCAGAGGTCACCATCCTCGCATTCTGCCCCAAAATTAACCAGCATGGTCTCATTTTTAAAGCTTCGTTAAATTTTTAGTTTGTCCTGCTATAATTTCTGAGATATCATAACTTAATTTTGCCCAATGATGTCGCCATAGCCCCAGTTTGCTCCAAAACAAAACAGAGTGGTTTCATCTTTTCTTAGAGCTTCATTTGTGCTGGTTTGTGCCGTTAAAGGTTTTGCGTGTGCTGTTCTGGTTTCTAAGATATTACAGCTTTTAATTTCAGATGATCAAATAACTTCATCTGAATTGATTATGTCTCTGGTCTATCCCAGACATCAACACCACCGTCTTTGGCAATGGATTTCATCAGCTGCAACCAGGGTTGCCAGATATGACTGCCCAAACACAACATAAAACCCACCCACCTCAATCAAAACCAGACCAAATCCAAGTTATTTTTATAAATTTTTTTGCAGCCCAATATATTCAAAAGAAGCCCAGTTGGGCAGAAACTTGCCCAATCTGGCAACACTGGCTGCAGCTTGCACATGCCTTGACCCAAACTGATGACGTCTATGGTATCCAACCATTCTTAGTGTTCATATCTTTTTTATCTTTTATTTATTTATTTTAAAAAAACTAAAACTCATAATATCTCAGGAACCATAGTAGCACAAACAAATATTTTAACGGCACAACCCAGCACAAATGAAGCACTAAAAACTGAGACCACTATGGTTCATTTTGGAACAAACTGGCAGGATGATGACATCTGAATGACCCTGGAAAACTTATCTTATCTCAGAAACCATAGCAGCACAAACAGTAATTTTAATGGCACAAACCTGGACAGACAAAGCCCTGATTTGTCAGCCTATTAGCCCAAATATTTCACTCGGGTGGGGTGTCATTATTTCCATTGTAACATCCAAACTGAAAAATTAGCTTTTGTAAAGATGACATTGCTTTAATTAGAATAAGGTCAGCATTTGGAATATGAATGACAGGCCATGTTAGTGTACAGAATTTGTATTTCTATAAGCTAGTGTTACCTTGATGTGCTGAATTCCTCCCATGTTCATCCAGGCCTGAGACTGGTCAGGTTTCAGTTCAACAGCTATCTTGTAACTCTAACAAAAGAAAAAACAGACAATGTAGAGACTGGATAAATGGATGAATGGATCAGAAAACTCCAACAATACATGGGGTTAGGCTGCATAGTCTCAAACAGTCCACTAAAACATGCCCTCTAAGTGTTTCGACATAGTTGTTGGGCCCAGCCATGTGAGGAAAAAAAGGACTAAACTACACTGAGAACAAAAGAGAATGGAAACAACTCTTAATCTTAGAGTGAAAATGGGTTAAAATTAGTTAATGGAAAGCATTAACCCATTTTGACAGCTCCCAGGAAGGAGGAGTTTCACAGCTGGAATCCCCATAATGTCATATAAGTATAAAAGACTGAGTAGAGCAGAGTTTGTCCTCTTTGCAAGCAACAACCGCTGCCCAGGGGGACACGTGTGTGAACATCTTAATCCTGTGAAGATCTTGCAGAGTAAAAGACTGCATTTTCAAAGGAACCTTAGATCCAATGTAAAGTTCAGTCTGCCGTTTATATATCTGTTGAACGTACCCTGGCTGAAAATAAGACTAGTCGCCTGAATCTGGCTTGTCTGAGCTTCTGCAAAAAAGAATGTGAGCCAAAGATTTCCCAAGAAGAGACAGTTTCGCTAATTACGTTAACGACGCGGTTTTTTCCCCTCTGAAGAAGACTGCATTGAAACCACAATCCTGCATGCTGTCCGTGTGCACTAGTCTGAGTGGATGTTTGTTCCAGACAACTCAGTGTCCCTATCAGTCGCGCTCCTGTTTATCAAAAAAGTTCATGTAAAGAGGTTGTGTCAGGGGACAGGAAATTTGTTCAGGATAAATCAATTTAAATAATGTTTATTTTATTGTGTTTAGCTTTGATTTGATGGTAAAACTGTCTTGGGTTGGAGCAGGTCAAGAAGAAGCCAGAGCTGAGGCTATCAGTGATTCAGACTTTATCTCAATGAGTGGTTGAGCACTGATAGTCCAGTAACATAAGCTTGTTCCATTTTATTGGTGTTTTCCCTTCCTCTCTACTCACAAACAGCATAAAATATGTCCACAAAGTCTTTATAATGGTGCTAAATTGTGTCGCCGAAATCTCAGCTGCTAATGCTAAAGCTAAAAGCTCTGCTAATGTTAAAGACGACAGCCACCATTAGTTGCTGTTTACTACACAGATTATTCTGTTTTTGCTGCAGTCGGCCATAGCACACCACCAGCCGCTCATACACACATTAATATTTGTATTAATGGTTCTTAAATGGTACGTGTGGTACTCAGAGGGCTTGCTAAATAGTATCGCAGCTGCTATTACCTTTATGTTAACTGAGCAGCTAATTCTGGTTGTGACATCATCATGCCTTACATATAGACAGCCCTGTCCCAATACCCACACTACACCCTACGCCCCTCTATGAAGTGTGTACTTTGTACAAGTGCACGTAGGGGTTGAAGTGTGCAGGTTAGAAGTGTGGAAAATTTGAGAATTGGGACAGTAGGGGTTACGTCATCGACTTGAACCTCTGCACTGTAACTGCAACATCCAAAAGGGCGGGAACCAGTGTTGTTTTTCGCAGTCTTGCTCCTAATAAAATATTTTAAAACTGCAACAAGCAATTGTTTTGAGGAGAAGAAAGTGCCGGAAGCGAAGGAGGCTTATACACCAGACTCTCGCCACACCAGTGTTTGTTTGAAAGGTATTTCAGTGTTATGGCCTACTGTCGGGTTGCTGTCTGCAGTTTACGCAGTTCTTGTTATTCTGATTTGATGGTTGATTACATTGATGGTTGTGATTGTTTTTTCCTCAGAACGTCATCTGCAGAAGTGAAATAAAAGATTTTGGGTAATATACTTCGGCGAAGTCCGCTTAGATGCGCGCTTAGCCGAAGTGTGGATTGAGGGCCGGGGCTAAGGACCACTCTGGAGAATTGGGACACACTACGCACTCGAACCCATCAACTGGAAAGCGCAATTCAGGGACACAAGGGTGGAAGTGCGAGTATTGGGACAGGGCCTGGAACGTGCAATTCAGGGACACAAGGGTGGAAGTGCGAGTATTGGGACAGGGCCTAGTTTACATCAGTTTTGCTGAAGGTATGGTAAGGCGTATTCATCACTTCGTGTTTTCACTGTTGCACTCGGTGGATTATTTGGTGTGTGAAGGCTCTCTCGTTTGATCTGATTTCTCTCTACTGTGACATCTCTTACTTGTTCTAATACTTAAGCACGTTAGAACACATACTTTCTGTTGCTGCATTTAACGTTTGGGGACTCTCCTTGTCTTACACAATTTTTCAAGTAGTGGTAAGGGGTTGTTAGCTTAGAGTTAGCTCCACCATGGCTACCCGTTCTGCTGTTTCTCTCTCTGAGTCTCCTCCTCTCTCCTGCTCTCTGTGTCAGATGTTCAGTTACTCCTCTGCCTCCTTTAGTGATAATGGTACGTGTAATAAAT
>JAHUTJ010059429.1:0-14919 GCA_036250325.1 Characodon lateralis | reverse complement strand
TATATATACACGTGTGTATATATATACACGTGTGTATATATATACACGTGTGTATATATATACACATGTGTATATATATATATATATATATATATATGTATATATATATATATATATATTTATATTTAGCTATATATTTATTTATTTATTTATTTCATCTTATAGACTAAAGGTTGGATTATTTTCAAACATTGAGAGAAGGTGCTCCTGCAATAAAAGATGATTTCTACACATCTGCACCAGCAGGGGCAATAAGTGTAGATGAACGTCTCAGAGTTGCTCCTCAGTTTCCATTCCAGAAAGACGTTAAACTTTATAACATGGCAAAATGAAGACAGAGCAAAATGAACAGTGCTCTTTGTGTGTTTAACTCCTAAATGCGCCAAGTTAAACATGATCTACGCTCAGAGACGCTAATTTTTTCCACAGATTCTTCTAACTAAATCCAAAGGTCAAACTCTGAGTAAGTTATATATCTGGTCCGCCAGCATTCCCATTAACACTCGGGCTACATCCCAAACCAGTCAAACCTAAATGGAAAAGCAACCGCGGCGTTCCTCTCCAAACAAACAGGACAATTGGTCCAGTGTTGGAACTTCTGGAGCAACACTGGAAAGCTCCAAGGAGTCCAGGACACCAGCAGAGCTAAAAAATACTCACTGAAGGTTTGGAAAAGATTTGGAAAATGTCAGCAGGGAAGGAGAAATTTTCCCCAAAGTTTTATAGAATAATTATAGAGCTGTGCGCCACGCTGATTGTGGTAAACGTTCTCCATCATAATCTAATTATTGTTGCAAAAGAGGAGTAATGATGAGGCGCGTCAAATGTCTGGAAAAACTGGGATCATCTTGTCCTCGCAGTCTTTATGTACTCTCTAAAGAAAGCCACCGTCTGATTGTTTATTTGTCTCCCTGTTTGTGAAGAACTGTAGTCTGAAACAGAGCTGGCATCTGCATGAAATGAATGTAAAATATTTCTTCCAGCAGGTCTGTCAGCCAATGAGGCAGGGAGAAATAACCGCGCCCCTCTGAGGCACGACGACCTTAAAACAACCTGCGGATCATTTGTGTTCCAGATGAGGCTCCGCTGAGGATCGTACCAGGCAAAAGATGAGCTGCCAGGTCTTCCCTGACAGCCCGTCACACAATCGGGAATGATTTACTGAAGCATGGGCACTGATATCTGAAAGAATTTATCCCAAAACAGGAACCCAGCTGCAGTGCTGCTTGTAAAGAGTAGGGAGACATTCCTGCAGATAAAACCTCTGACGGACAAAAACCTTCAGCTCATTGGAAACAGCTTTATTTCCACCTGCTCTTCATTACCTGTCCTGTGGCTCCGAAGCAAAGAAAACCCGGCGGCACAAATCAGAGTTAAGGTCGGTTAGCAACCCAAAACCACAGAGGGAGAGGAATGAAACCAGCACCAAGCAAACACACCAATAAAGTCATAAATTCACTTTAAACAACAACAACAACAAAACATTTTTCACACTGAATTAATCTAGTCAACACAAACTAGTTACTGCAGTTCAAGCTGCAACAAATTCCAGAAACAAGTTGCTTGGGTCTTCAAGCAGAATCCATGACAGTCTGCGTCTGTGAGGACCAAAGATGCTCAAAAGATCTCAGATTCATGAGAATATCATTAAATTAATAAAAAATAAGGTTTATCTAATTAAGATTGGAAGGGATTCCAATCTTAAACCAAAATAAATCAAACTGACTGAAGGCTCTCTCAGGACAGCTTTCATAGAGTTATTTAAGACACGCGTTTCTATTCCAGGTCGTTAAATGCAAGTCTGGACTATTGGAAGCAGAGCAGAGTGAAGAAGGCTCAGAGGAGTATTGCTTAAACTTCTCACACACACAAGTGTTGGGAAATCCTGGGAGGATTCTGCAACGATGCCACTTTGACGTGCCACACAGTAAAAACATCTACAGGCGTTCTGCTCTCCAAGCTTTTTGCCAGCAAACAGAAGAATCTCTGTCTGGAGCTGGATCTTACAGAACCAAAACATGTGGAGGTTCTTCAGGTAGGAGTAGGAGTTGTTTGATTCTGGAGCAAAACCAACAAAAATCCGAGACACGATAAACTTTACATTCAACATTCTGACTCAGTCATCAGGCACAATCCTGTAAAACCTTTATATGATAAACCAACACAAGGTAGTTCATCAGGGTGAAGCAAAAGGAAAGGTGCTTAGTTATCAACCATTTTAACTTACGAAAGATCTTAAAAGTGTGGCATGCTTTTGTATTCAGCCCCATTTCCTCCGACTCCCCTGAAAAACAACAAGTAGAACCAATTACTCCTGGAAGTCACTGTCTTATTTAACACAGTCCACATGTTCAGTCCATCATCTGAAAATGGAAAGGGGATGACACAACCTACCAAAACATGGCCATCCTCCTTAGCTGACCAGGATGACCAGGCCAGGATGTTAATCAGGGAAGCAGCCAACAGGTAACTCTGGAGGAGCTACAGTGATCCAGCGCTCAGAGGAGAAGGTCTGTCCACAGTACAACTATTAGTTGAAACAGTGGAAAGAAGAGAGCCTGAAGATCCTCTTTGCAGTTTTTCCAAATATGTGGAAGGAGGTCTCAGAAGAGACCAAAACCGAACTTTTTTTTTGTGCAAAACACTCATGATTGGATCTACCAAGATCCCAAATCAGGAGCATTAAATTGCATATGCAAACAAAAAATTGCACGTGCAATTAGTGGGCATGTTGCGGGTGATTGACTAAGATTGCTTATGCAATTGATGACAGGTGTAAAAGTGGTGCAGACTGCCCTATAGCCACCATGGAGAGTTTGGGAGAGCACAGTGGTCGTATAAGAAAGATGAAGTTCAAGGCCATGTAGTTGGAGGTAATGATGATATTCATACATTTTATTTATAATGCACTTTACATTTAAGAATCTCAAAGTGCAACAAATTAACAGTAAAAACATTTAAAACATGAAAATAATAAAAGCTGAAGTTAAAAGAAAAAATAACAATCATAAAACCTGGAAAGTTATAATGTGCTAGAGTTATTAGGTAATCCTGCAGCTCCAAATCAGCATTGCTGGATAGATGATATGTCTCTACTATTTTTATTTCTGACAGTTGAAATATGTTGACAGGTTCTCCATCTCCGTCATCTTTCTTGGTCCCTATGCCTTCTTGCCACAATGATCGCAGACATAAGTTCGTAACGCTGCCAGGTTGCACCTGCCTTTCAAGCGTGCTCAAAATGGACACAAGAACTTGTTCATGTTTTATAAATCAGTGCGCGTGCTAAATGGTGACATTTGCATAACCTTCGCAAAGTATTTCATATAACCAGCACATATTGTGCATATTGATGACGGCAAACAAGCTAAAGGGATTGTGCCTTCTCTTCTGCTCAGATGCAGTCCCCGGTGCACCTGGTTAGCAGATCAGCTTTGCGTGACCTATCAAGTTTGCACGTGTTTTTGTAAATGCAAACCTTCAGTATATCAGTATATTCAGTATATCCTCTGTGTGGAAGAAAATTAACACTCTCAACACACCATTCACATAGTGAAAGTTGGTAGTGGCAGCATTATGATGTGGGAATGCTTTTATCAGCAGGTGCAGGGAAGCTACTCAGAGTTGATGGGAAGATGGATGGAGCTAAATCCAGGACAATCCTGTATGAAAACCGGTTAGCGGCTGGAGAAGACCTGAGACGAGTGGAGGTTCACCTTCCAGCAGGAGAACCACCCTGAACATCCAACCAGGGATACAATGGATAGTTAAGACCAAAGAATATTCATGTGTAAGAATAATCTAGACAAAGTCCAGATCTAAATATAACCAAGAATCTGTAGTGAGACTTTGTAACTGATGTGCCATCATAATTTGACTGAACCTGAGCTGTTTTATAAAGAAAAAAGGGGAAAATATTTCAATATTTCAGTCTGTAGATGTTCAAAGCTGGTGGAAGAACCCCAGAAGACCTAATACTATATGTGTGGAACATAAGAATATGACAGGGTCTTCACTAATCACCCCCCCCCCCACCCCCCCACCCCAAATTACTGTCTAAAATATACAGGACACAGTCTGAAATAGATGAATCAATATCTCTTCCCATTACGAAATGGAAGTTGTATTTATCAGTCATCTTTGACCAAACATTCTGGTCTCAGATATGTTTTAAGAACTTTTAAATTGGCTAGTGGCCCCAGTTAACAATTAACACAATATAACATCCTTCATAGTGTATAGTATGCCGGTCAACGGATGTTCAGGATGGGTTTTGCACTGTCTAATACTTCCTTACAGTGCACAGGCAATATACCGGACAATTACAATCAAGCACTATGTACACGTGTTCAGAGGTCCTGGTTGCCTGTTGGGCAACTTAGATGATGTCACCATGGAGACAAATTCAGTTCATATGGTTTTCACTGCCTTATGTATCGATAAGAAAACTATCCTCATAAATTGGAAGAATGAGTGATTACTATTTAGTATTAACTAGTTTGTTGGATTACATAGGTCTGGAGACAGCCTCTGTTTCCACATCAGGTCAACCTCTCTGGGCTCCTTTAATCGGCTCCATCACCTAGTGGCTTTGTCCAGTGGGGCGTTGTTGTGGGTTAGGGGTTGTTGCAGGGAGGATCTGGGGCAGCTGGGGTGTCTCTGGCCTGGGGTCCTGGCTGGGCCTGGGGAGCTTAGGTCCTGGCGGGTATGTCATCTGGGTTTTGGGCCTGTGCATGTGTTTCGTTCATTGGTGGGCCTTGGGTGCCTCCTAAACTGTTACCATCTCATTGCAGGTCCTCTCTTCTTCAAGAGGTAGGCTTTATTTTTGGGAGACTGGTGGGGGCACATTTGCAGAGTGTGGGCTCTGTGCACTGCTTTTGCAGGGTGCTCTTTGGTGCACTCTGTCCTCCGCTGTACGGCGTGCTGTGGTGGTGGTCCTGTGTGGTGTGGCTCTGGCCGTTGTGTGTGGGTGCTGCGGGGCAGCCATTGCTGGGCTTAGTGGCTGCATCGGGCTTCTCAACCTTGTACTGGGGTAGGGTTTGCTCACCTGCAGGGTCGTTCCTGGTGGGAGGTGTGGGCTTGGGGTGGTTTTCACTGTGTCCCTATGGATGTATGGAAGGATGTGTAGTGTTGCCGTTGCTGTGGCGTTGGCTCTGCCCCCGTGAGTTCGGGGGTGGTTGGGCATGTTCTCTGATTTGTGTGGCGTACTCTTGTTGAGCTGGGCCGGCTGGTCTGCTCATTTTTTTTGGGTGGAGCCACACGCGCTGCACGCTTCCAGCTGGCTCCTCTTTGCTGGGGCTCGTGGCCCGTGCATCGGCTTTTTACGAGTGGAGCTCATCTGTGGGGGGTGTCCCTGTGGGGAGGGGATTCATGGCGTTTGAGTTCAGGGGCATGTGTTCTATATCTGTGTCCTTGTTGGGAGTGGCCCTGTGGGAAGATTCATGTTGGGGTTCATGGGGGGTGGAGGGCTCATGGGATTAAGATCAGAATTCATTGGGGGGTTGGGACTGTTTCACCCTGGGACGACTCTGGTTGGCGGATTTGTTTGGACCAGGTAGACCCCTCTTTTGTACGTGGCCCCTGCTCCGGACGGGGACAGGGGTCGTCAGGGGCTAGGGTTAGAATGGGGGGTCAGGGACTGGGCCGGGGTCACTCAAGTTTGGGCGGTTCCGGCACTAGTCTTGGATGGTGCTGTTTGCCTGTCTCCACCACGGACAAAAGGGGAACACCTCCTTGGTCTGGGGGCTGGTTGCCCCTCTGGGGTATCGGTACCTGGACCTGGGAGTATAGAGTATGTATGATGAGTGTGTGTGAGTGTACTACGTCCATTGTTGTGTGTCTTTATGTGTACGCATTAGGGTGAGAGTGTGTGATTTTAACTGTGTTTGCCTGTTTCTCTGTCAGGTTGGTTCTTGGGCTGCTCCTGTGGGCTCGTCGCGGCAGCTCCCTGAGGCATCTGCACTGTGGCTGCTGGGTGGTTCCGACCAGGCTCTCCTCTGCTCTTCTCTGGAGGGGTTGCAGTAGTTCCAGCGGTGGTCCTCCCAGGGTTCCCATGCTCTGGGGGACCTTTGGATGTCTGTGGCTTAGATCTCCCCCGTGTCTGTCTCGGGTCAAGAGGGGCAGGTCTGTGGCTCCTCACACTTGCTATTGCATATTTTTATGGTGAAACCTTCTATACACAAGCTCACACTCAGACCCACAGGTGTTTAGATTCAGGCGTTAACAGATACACAGATGTTCTATATTGAGCTGCATTTACCACTAAATATATCTTGCATTCATTGGTACCGTGCACTTTTCTGTAACAATGCTGTTATTATATATGTTTCTGCAGGTGTAGAAGCAGTCACCTATCTTGTATTCTCTTCATCCTTCTTTCCTCTCGTTTTTTCTTTTCTCCTTTTCTCCCTTTTCCCTATTTGCCCCACCTCTCTCTTTCTTGCTTCTTGTTTTTTTCTTTTCGTTTCTGTCTCCGTGTCCATAACAATTAAAATAATCCCAAAGCAGTTTCTAATAAAGTTTATTTTATAAATATCATGTAAGGCATTCTAGCGTTAGCCGTAGTGCTCCACTCGTGAAAGTGAATCTGTTGGGCTTCTTCTTGGCTCTCAGACAACAGTTCTAAGCACTACTCTGAAGGACAGGACACGGTAAAAAAAAAAAGAACGTAAGAATATAATATACGTTATTATAATATAATACAAGAATAAAATGCAATAGCTTGTGCTGGTTTACCAAATAAAACTACAATAACAAAGGTGGTGGAACAGGACAAAATGTGGAATGGGGTATTAATACTTTTTAAAGGTTCTGTATGAATCAATGTTTAGGAAAAAATAATGCAGCCTGCAATTAGCATTTTTCAAGCAAATACCTGCAGAATCTAATTCTGCAAGAGAATCTGCAGTTAATGTCAGATCTTAACGAGCTGGTGCAGCTAACTGAAGGGAAACGAGGCCCAAAACAAAGAGCTGTCAGGCTGAATTATGGGAAAGTCCAGAACTCCTTTAAGACAACATGGAGTCTGGAGAAACATGACAGTTGTTCTTAGTCATCTGGGTCTAGTTACTTACAAACTAAACTGTGTGTAAATGAGCAGTCATATGGAGCATAGTGGTCATGAATGTTTACAACTTTCAAAGAAGGAAAAAGCATTTTACTTTTTACTGACATTGACATGTTGCTAAAAATGTTGCAACAAGTTTGCACCTAATTAAACATCTTGACAAACTAAATAGCTCAGGTCTTCTAAAGTTTGATTAAAAATGTAATCAGTTCTTTTATATTAAAATTGGAAGATTTTAAAGTATTCCTACCAACAGATCCTCCTAACTATACAGAGAAACTACAGAAAGCTTCAATTGGGCCAGCATTAACCACTGATGTCATGTGAGTACAAATAGCTTCTGAAAATAGGTGCTCTATGGGGAACTGATGTAAAATGGCTGACTGTGAGAGACGCTAATGGATGCACCAAGAGACTGGAAAAACCTCTGAGATTTATAGGAAAAGCCTGGAATACCAAAGGGAAGCATAAAATGGCTGCAGTTTCAAGATGCAAAACTCGTAAGGTGATGTGGCCAACACAGAAAGCAGTGAATAGATGAAAGATCCGCTCGCCACATCATTAAAGGATGTTTAGGAGGAAGTGTGCCATAGCAACACAACAGAAGGAAATATGAGCATTTTAGGGACTGACCGCTGCAGTGAGTCATCAGAAACCTGACAGGGCGCGGCTGGCTGGTCGGGCATGCCTGCAGCCATGGCAACGTGACACACCACGGAAATATGAGCAGAACCACAGACGAGCCAGAACTGTGGTCAGCAGACGATAACAGTGCTACTGGCAACATGCAAACAGACATGATTCCTGGAAGTGAGAGTAAATACCTGAGTCACAACCAGAACTGAAAACCTACATTTATCCAACATCACAGAGACAAGAAACAGCTGAAAGAACGCTTTTCAAATCAGACCTGAGCGACAAACTCAGATAAATAAAACGGAAGACGGGAAGAAAATCCTTCAGTTATTTCTACTTTTTTATTTAAACTCTTATTACAAAACATACCTTTTCTTATTTAAAAACCACCACCAAGGCAAGGCCAAAGCAACAGCAGCACTGCTGCTGCTGCACTAACTCTGCTTTTTATGCTAAACAAAAAACTACTATTTACTCTGATTTCTTTATTATTCCTACCAGCTTGACCATAAACTGAACACACAATATTTTAATAAAACCAGTAAAGTTGTTGGATCTGTGTGGACACGGTTAAAGGTCAGGTTAGAACAGGTTATAGTGGTGCTATGCAGAGGAGGAATATTTTCCAATACTCAAACATTAACTGTTAAACTTCTACAAGCCCGACTGTCACTGTTCATAGAAGCATTGCTAAGAGTTGACAACAGCGACACAAACAGCTGCAACAACCAAGATTGACTCCTGAGACCTTCGCAAGACCCTCATTCTGTTAAGGATCTATTATGGGTCCCTGGTTCCAGCTTTAGCATTGTAGTTCTTTGTTTTCTGCAACTCCAACTCCAGTTTTCCCAGAAAATGAAGCTGTCTGGTTTCTGCTCTTTGCAAAAACAAAATTCAGTTTGTTTCCTTACTTCATGGTTTCTGAGGAAGCTGCAGGATTAAACCCACCAGTTTCATCATCCAGTGAGGAAAGATGTGGGTTGCCGTCGCCTCCCAGCATCACAAACTCTCATTTTAGTGAATTGTTCTTCATCAGGCAGCTCCTGTGTTTCCCTCATGGCTCCTTAGAGACACATTTAAAGCAGGGCCAGGTATCAAAGAGCTGTAGTACTTGGTCTGAAACTTTTGTCACAGTGTTGCTAACACAGTAACAATGAGTGATAAATCAGTTGTTGTGCCATGATGGAGTTTTGGCTACCAAATAAGCAAACACAAAGCTCAATGACACTCTGAAAAAGTCCCACACTAACCCTGTTTTTATCTTGGAGGCCGCTCTGTCGGACCGATGTGTGTTTGGTGGCGTTAATGCAATGTAATACATCAGCTTGCCCCCCGTAAACACAACACTGGCACATGAGAAGAGGAGCTGCTTTAAAGTAAAAGCTTTAACTGAGTACCTTTTCCTCTCTCTGTCTGGTTCCTGACCAAAATCATTCACTTTTGATGCACTTACAGAAGCAACAACCCCAGAGAAGCAACAATCGCAAGCAAATCGAAAAAGGTAACATATGAAGTAAATAAGAAGGCAAAGCAGAAAGGAAACAAATTCAACAACACAAAACTAAATTAATATACCAAATGTCGCACAATAACACCACAGAGTCTAGTCAGCTGATAAACTTCAGAACTATGAGGCTCCAGATTCAAAGTTCACTCAAACTGACTTGTCTGAAAACCCCCGCAGAGGAAACATGCTCTGTCTTTAAACTTTTAAATCTGCAAAATCTCACATTTGGAGTTCCACTGGGAGCTGTATTAAGGACTACAATTTTCCCAGTATGGAATAACAGAGCATTTTAGATAAACAAATATCTAAACAAATAGCTTAAAATATTAACTCTGACTTCTAAAACTGCCTGCTCTCTAAAAATATCATAAAGTGCCTAAAATCCGGGACGGAGGAGCAGAAAACAAGAGCTAAACCTAAAACATACGAGCTTTTGAGATAGACATCAACCTTGTTCTTAGAACACAACAGAGGGTCATCAGTAGGTATGGCACAGGCAGCTGGAGCCAAGTTTACATTGTGCTGTGGGAATAATATTTCTACCTCACGAGTTATATCCGAAGATTTTAACACTATCTTCAGACAAAGAAAGCCCAAAAACAGCAATGGGAAGTAAAACAAATCTGATTGGACCAGATTATTCAGATGCACGATGGATTAGGGTGTATTAACTTCACTGATTCAGTCAAGTTTAGACAGAAAGTGGCAAAAATCAAGCTGTGGTTGAAGAATAAACCACTCCAGTTCATTAATCCCCAACAGGCATGGACTTCTAAACAATAATCTGATTTTAATGACTGTCACACAGCAGTTAGTCATCCAAGACAAACAGAGCAACATAAAAACATTGCTTGTTAAACTAAGAGGAGAGTTATTCCTGCAGTGAGGCGCCTCGCCGGCTGTTTCTCAATGCTTTGCCTGCAGGGATTGTTGGTGAAGCAGCCGTTCGTGCAGCTTTTAGAGGCAAGACTGGGACATTTCTGACTGACAATTACAGTGAGACAATTTAACTTCAGAGGAAGGAAGCAAAACAAACCCTAAGCACAAGATTGTCCTTATGCATGACAATATTCAACTCTATGGAGCCTGAACATCAGGGTGGAGCTACAACGCCTTCAGATTCATGTGAGAGAACAACACAAAGTAGCATGTAACTGTGGAGTGGATGAAAAATTAGACAAGGGTGTTCATTTTTTTACAAACACAAATCTGAAAAGTGTGGCTTGCATCCAGCTTTGAACATCTGCAGATTACCTTCTTTATATAACATCTCAAGCTCAGTCAGAATGGATGGAGAACATCTGTGAACATCAGGTTATAAATGTTGCCACAGATTTTGAGTTAGAAATAGATTTGGTCTGGACTTTGACTAGGCCATTCTAACCCATAAATATGCTTTGATCTAAGGCATCCATTGTGGCTCCAACTGTATGCTCACGGTGGTTGTCCTGCTGGAGGGTGAACCTCCATCCCAGTCTCATGTCTTCTAACAGGATTGTCCTGGATTTAGCCCCATCCATCTTCCCATCAACTCTGAGCAGCTTCCCTGTCCCTGCTGTTAAACAGCATCCACACAGCATCATGCTGCCACCCCCATGCTTCACTGTGGGGATGGTGTGTTCAGGGTGATCAACAGTATTAGTTTTTCTCCACAGTTTGATGAAAAATTCAGTTCTGATCTTTTCTGATCAGGTCACCTGCTAACAGATGTTTGCTGTGTCTCCTACACCGTTTGTAGCAAACTAGAAACATCTTCTGACTTTCTTTCAACAAGAAAGGCCTTCTTAGTGCCACTCTTTCATAAAGGTCAGATCAGTGGAGCCCAGGACTAATGGTTGTCCTGTGGACAGCTCCCCCTACCTGAGATCTGGATTTCTGAAGCACCATGGTGCTCTTGGCTGCTTCTCCTTCTTGATGCTTGGCATATTGTTGTAAAACTGTTTGGGCTAAATGTAATGCACACCACACTTTTCAGATTTCTTTTACATTTTTTTTATTGAAAGCCAGGTATTAGCTTCCACTGGAACTACTTTAAATTAGTTTGTACTGCTCTATCAAATAAAATTCCAATAAAATACAAACGGTTTTGTGTTTGGAATGAGAAGTGAAATAGTTAAAAGGGTATAGATACATTTGCATGACACTGCATGGGGAAGAAACGGAGAAGATTAATAAAGTATAACAGCTTTAAAATGAATTTAAGGAAATGCGTCCTGACATTCCTGCTGGGATGCTCACTTGATTTCTTCGTTTGATCAACAGATTTCAATAGAGACATTCAGAAGAAAAGACCACAAAAATGTAGAGAAACTGCGTCACTGTGACTTGTTAGACGTGATGAAGTTTCACACCAACAACTTCACAGATGGAACACAAAGCAGCAACTGTTTGAAGATGAGAGAGATGCTATGGAAGATGCAGAAAATCACATTTTCCCACCAGAAACATGAGGAGATTAAAGATAAAAAGCAAGAGGAGAAGATGAAGCTTCTGTGAGTTTGATGAGGAGAACATGTAGGAAGAGCTCACATCTTCTCCTGCTGCCAGAAACAGAAACATACCGAAAACCCAAAACAAAACGAAGAAACTTTGTTTCAGGAACTTTTTTTTTTTCTAATATAAAGTTTAAACTTGAACTTGCTGTGAAAACAGCATAGTGATGCATTAAATGCTGCTAACTAAACAGTTTACAGGCTGAGTTTCACCAGAAGACAAACGCCTCTAATAGCAGAAAATTAGCCAATAAACTCCGAAACTGGCTCAGGGAAAATGGAAGCTGCTCTTAATTCCATGAATTCATCTCGGTAAAGCCACCAGTGTTTTCAGCAGCTTTACCGATACTGCCACCTCCTGGCTGCTAGAGGAACTGCTCACTCAGACTGCAGGGCCCTCACCTGGTTTTATCCGCCAGCAGGGCCCACGTCCACAGGCCAAACAAAGCCCACAGAGTGACCACAGCTGAGTAAGAGGAGGACCAGAAGAAGAGCAGGAGGTGTGGAGAAGAAGAGTCTCATTACAGAAACCCTCGACTTTAATCAGTTTGGAGGCCAGAGTCTACAAACCATCATGACTGAGAGCTAACAGGGTTATAAAGGGCAACACAGCAACACAAGGTAACACAATGCAACTCAGGGCAACACAGCAACAAAGAGCAACTCAGGGCAACAGATCAACACAAGGCAACTCAGGGCAACTCGGGGCAACACAGCAACACAGGGCAACAGACCAACACAAGGTAACACAAATCAACTCGGGGCAACACAGAGCAACTCAGGGCAACAGACCAACACAAGGTAACACAAAGCAACCTAGGGCAACACAGGAACACAGAGCAACTCTGGTTAACAGACCAACACAAGGCAACTCTGGGCAACTCGAGACAACACAGCAACACAGGGCAACAGACCAATGCAAGTTAACACAAAGCAACTAAGGCCACCACAGCAATATAGAGCAACTCAGGGCAACAGAGCAACACTAAGCAATTTAGGGCAACACAAAGCAACCCAGGGCAACAGTCACTTCCTCGTTTAGCAAAACCGTAGACAAGATAACAATTAGTATAAGTATAAATATCCTTTATGGAAGTATGTACCTCTGATTCAGGTATAATTCAGGTGTAATTGCTTTAGTTTGCCTGTCAATTTGCTGTTAATAGAAATAAATGTTACTGCTGGGGAACAAATTAATGATCATTCTAGACTAAAACAAGCCACCCAACGTAGGATCACTGACTCCATAGGAAAAAAAAATCCTAGATCCGGAACACCACCAAATATTAAGGGATTCTTCCTTGGGCTAAGATACACCTCTGGTAGGTAAAAAAAATCAAAAGGTAGATTGTGTTTCCATGATATCATTTTTTTCATTAGCAAAGATGAAGCTAAAATGGAAAAGATGTCAGTAGAAAACTAAGTACATCCTTGCTACTTGGCCTTAAGCGAGAATTTAAAGCAAGGGTTTAATCAATCTCCTGCTCTGGATCATACAGAGGGGTAACACAATGTCAGGATGGAAGGACATCAGCATTTAACCTTAGTCAAGCAGCTGTTACTGCCCATCAACCTGGGAAGGGTTATCAGGTCATCTCCAAACTATTTGATGTCCATCATTCTGCAGAGAGAAAAACATCTTAAATAGCTGCTGATCTTCCCAGGAGTAGACGCCCCAGCAGATTCAACCCAAGGTCAGAGCATGAAGTTCAGAGAAATGACCAAAAACCTATGCGCTCCATCTCAGACTCTAAAGGCCTGGGGTCATGACAGGGCAGTGAGGAAAACACTGAACCAGTCTGGTTGTTTGGATGGGTTGAAGGAGAAAGCCTCTTCTCTATAGAAACCAGATGGTGGCAGGCTTGAGGTTGCAAAGCTGCATCTGCATGGAGAACATGACTTCTGAGACAATATCCTCAGGACAAATGGTACCAAAGCAGAGATGTTTGACCATGATGGACAGAACCATGGAGAAAACCAAACAGCAGATCATCACAAACATCTCACACAAACTGTCAAGCATGGTGGCGGAGGGATAATCATAATTTGGCTTTGTTTTACAGCCACAGGACCTTGCAGTCATTGAGTGGACCATGATCTTCTCTTGTTAACCAAAGTATTCTAAAGTCAAATGAAAGAGGTTCTACAAACAGATGAAAGAGGTTCTAAAGGCTGCTGAAGGAGGTTCTACAAGCTGATGAGAGAGGTTTTACAGGGTGCTGAAGGAGGTTCTATAGGGTACTGAAGAAGGTTCTACAAGCTGCTGAAGGAGGTTCCACAAGCTGGTCAAGGAGGGTCTACAACCTGCCAAAGGAGGTTCTACAGGCTGTCGAAGAAGCTTCTAAAGGCTGCCGAAGGAGGTTCTATAAGCCTATGAAAGAGGTTCTACAGGCTACTGAAGGAGGTTCTATAGGTTGATGAAAGAGGTTCTACAAGCTACTGAAGGAGATTCTACAGGGTACTGAAGAAGGTTGTACAAGCTGTCGAAGGACATTCTACAAGCTGCCGAAGGAGGTTCTACAGGTTGATGAAAGAGGTTCTACAAGCTACTGAAGGAGATTCTACAAGGTACTGAAGAAGGTTGTACAAGCTGTCGAAGGAGGTTCTACAAGCTGCCGAAGGAGGTTCTACAGGTTAATGAAAGAGGTTCTAGAAGCTACTGAAAGGGGTTCTACAAGCTGCCGAAGGAAGTTCTACAGGCTGTCGAAGAAGCTTCTAAAGGCTGCCGAAGGTGGTTCTACAAGCCTATGAAAGAGGTTCTACAGGCTACTGAAGGAGATTCTACAGGGTACTGAAGAAGGTTGTACAAGCTGTCGAAGGACGTTCTACAAGCTGCCGAAGGAGGTTCTACAGGTTGATGAAAGAGATTCTACAAGCTACTGAAGGAGATTCTACAAGGTACTGAAGAAGGTTGTACAAGCTGTCGAAGGAGGTTCTACAAGCTGCTGAAGGAGGTTCTACAGGTTAATGAAAGAGGTTCTAGAAGCTACTGAAAGGGGTTCTACAAGCTGCCGAAGGAAGTTCTACAAGCTGATGAAGGAGGTTTTAAAAGCTGCCGAAGGAGGTTCTACAAGCCTATGAAAGAGGTTCCACAGGCTACTGAAGGAGGTTCTATAGGTGGATGAAAGAGGTTCTACAAGCTACTGAAGGAGATTCTACAGGGTACTGAAGAAGGTTGTACAAGCTGCCGAAGGAGGTTCTACAGGTTGATGAAAGAG
>JAHUTJ010059428.1:0-14922 GCA_036250325.1 Characodon lateralis | reverse complement strand
CCTGAAATATTTCAGTTAGTGTGCAATGAATCTAAAATATATGAATGTTAAATTTTCATCATGACATTATGGAAAATAATGAACTTTATCACAATATGCTAATATTTTGAGAAGGACCTGTAAATATTATGAGATAAAATGCACCCAAAAAACACAAAGCATCAGTATTTTCAGATCCAGGACAGCAGTCTGAAGCAGAAGGTGTGGAGTTTCTCATAAATCGCAGCTCAACAGTTAAGTTTTCTCCTGAACTTCCGGATAATGTTTATGCTTTAATTGTATTTAATGAAGATGAACTTGCTTTCCTGTATGATGTGGTTATCATGCTTTCCTCCAACTGTTTGGTGTGTCTTAAATAAAGCACAAAACCACCAAATATAAAGTTTAAGATATACAATTGTAGTCTGTGTTGACCCTAATTACACAGACAGATTCAGTCTTTTTATAACTAACAGGTGTACAGTTGGACAAGAGATTTTGAGCACCATTGTTCTGACCAGAGCTGTATTTAAGGTGTGATGTATTTTATTTCACCACCTCAGGAGAAAGAAAAACAAGAGTTTATCTCCAAATAGGAACCCTTTCCTGGCCTTACCCCAGAATTCATTATATGTACTCTGGTATCTGAAGAAAGGTCATACAGGTCAGATATTAAAATCTACAATTCTTTGCAAAACTGTTTTAAAATCTAACAAAGAAAACTAACATTTTGGCATGTTGCAACCAAAAACTTCATTGTATTCTGGTGGGATTTAATGTGGAAGATTAAAACATAATTTTGAAGCGGTTGTAGATGATTCTTGGTTTTCATAAACAAGTAATAAAAAATATAAAAAGGGCAGCCTTCGTTTGCACTCAGTTTGTAGAACTAAATTGCCCTGCAAATACCGCTGCAAATCTTTTAGACTATGTCTAAACCAGCTTTTCACATGTGCGGAATAAAATTTTTGCATAAGAGCTCAAGTTTGATTAGATTATAATCAGAGGTTTCAAAGTGCTACCTCAGATTCTCAATTGAATATAGGTCTGGACTTTGACTGGGAATATGCTCACCTAAACCGGTCATCCTCTAACTGTGTTTAACTTCATCTGTCTTCCATCGACTCTGCCCTGTCATGATGCTTTTTGTTCTCTAATGTTGTCTAATAAACCTCTGAGGCTTTCACAGAACAGATGGATGTATAGCTAGATTAAACTTCACACAGGTTGACTCTATTTACTAATTAGGTGACTTCTGAAGGCAGTTAGTGGCACAGTATTTTATTAAGGGGTAACAAAGTAAATAGGGTTGAATATCAATTTGACACACTTTTCAAGTTTTAAAACTTTTAAAAGTTCATCACATTTTTTCTGCTTCATAATTATGCACTAATCTGGGTTGGTATAACTTTGACATATCAGTAAAATACATAAAAGTTTGTGGTTGCAAGTGACAAAATGAGAAAAAGTTAAGGGTATATGAATGCTTTTGAAGGTTATTGTCAGTCAGTCAGTCCACTCTCTGAAGAGCTTTGAAAAAAGTATTTACTCTCAGCTGATGTTGTTTATCTTCTACCATTGTACATCGTAAATTAAACCACCACAGCCTCTGTGACCTGCATCAGGGTGGCATGAGGGCTGGCTGGAATACACAACAATATTTATAAGAAATAAGGGCTGGTATGCAATCAGAGAAAGGTTTTACTTACAGATGTTTCTCAAAACGTGGATCTTACTCACTTCCAGCAGTTGCTAAACTACACTTAACCTGTATGTGTAGGCAAGATAAGGGAGGAGTGGTGTTGCCTTACATGGGTGGCATGAGAAGTTAAAATGTTGTTTATGCTATCACAGGAGTGGATGCAAGAGTTACAGAACAGAACAACCATGCTGAATGGCTGTAAAGAGTCCTAAAACAGACCCAGAGAGCAGCAAAGCTTCACTGACAAAGCTTTCTCTCTCTGCAGACGTATACAGGTCCTGCTCAGTCTCCCTCTCTTAAGGTCAGACAGGTTTACTGACCTGTGGTTTTTTCAGATGCCTGAGTAAACACCAGCATGTATTTGGACCAAAATACTCTGAGACGTCGCTTGTATTGAGGGATGCGCCCCAAAAAAGATAATCTATTTTGAGGATATAATTAGTCACAGAAGGAAGCTAAATGTAATCCTGTTAAACGCCTCTCACCAATTGTCAATTTGCTTGTCAAATGTACCATTATTAAAAGATAGAGTTTTCTTCATGCTGCTTGAAATACCATGTTGCTTCCTGCATGCAGGGATGAAACAGACCAACTTCTTTGTTGTTCTTTTTTGTTTAAAGTACAGACTAAACCATGGCTACTACAGATAAGAAAATAGACACATCAGCAGCTAAAATCAGTAACACAATGACGTAAAGCTCTTATTCCTCTCCTTAGCACTGCTCTATTCCTGTTTAATTAGAAGGCAGTTTCGTTTTCAGACCTTAATGATGGAGTTAACTCCACCCTTTGTTGTTATTGTACAAACAAACAGAGATTATGTCTGCAGCAACAGGCGACTCTAAGCAGGAGGCTACAAGTGGAAAGCAGCTTTAATTTGCGATCCCTGTGCAAAATTAAGGGATGGGTTGGATAGGGAATCATGCTTTCTGAAAGTCTTAACCAGTTAAGCCCGAAGGGTTTTAGAAGCAATTTCCGCCTGGGATTACATAACTGAAATAAATCAAGAATAGCTCCACACTTATAAAGTCTAAATGCAAACTGTTGGTACCTATGTAAAGGTAAAGGTACTATGTCTGATTTATTTGTGATTAAACACAGACAAAATCCAATTTTTTGAAACCCCGCATGTCGGGTATCTAATGATACCCGACATGCGGGGTTTGTTGCAGAAACAAAGGGGTTTTATGTTGCATTTTGTCATCCTTGTTTGAAGGACCTTTAAACGTGATCTTGGGTGTTTAAATTGCTGTAAAACCGAAAGTATTTGTGAAAAACTAATTTGGCAATTTGTTTTATTAACGTTAAAGATTAATTTGCGTTAACATTTCGTCTTTATTTTTACATAATTTCTAAACTCTAGATATCTCTTTGGCTTGAACTTCTTAGAGATGTTCAATTCAGTTGGACTAGACTGTCTAAATTCCTTATGGGTTTGGCTCTTAGTGCTTGTCTATCTGTTTGCATTATCTTATTGGCTGGCAGGAAGAAAGGCCAGTAAAAAACAAGCAACAAATATATACGAAAATGAAAGCTGTTCATATCTCCATGCCTACCGTCATAGCAATGTTACATTTCTAAGAGCTACAAGTTGTCGATGAAAGATTTGCTAAAAAAAAAATTATAAGACAGAACTGTGGCTCGTCCATATGTTACCAAAACAGTACTTATTTTAAAACCAAAACCCTCTCTTCCCGCACTCCGTGATGTCCTCGGACAACACAGTGACAACTCACTTAGCTAACCCCTCAGTGGGGGGGCAGATTATAGCTGTTTGCAGGAAAATGCATGACTCTGTCGAGAAAACACATACGGCCGTGTCCAAAAACTGAATCAGTTTTTATTTTGGAACAAAACATTGAGCTGAAGAATTTCTTGTTTTTTTTTAAAGATTCTTTATAATACCACTGAAAAATGCGGCCTACCAGGCATGCGTAAAAGTCAACCAAATCACGTCTCAGCCTGCAGAAAGGGAAATCCCAAAGATCTGTGTTCTTTTTTAAAACCACCATACACAACCTAGGATCAAAATAAATCTAAATATTTTCCTTTTGCTGAACCTCAAATATCAATGCTAGCAGCTAATACGTTAGGTTGCTGATTAGGGTAGAACTTAGAAAGGATAGTACCTAAGCCTAATATTAAATAATTTGCAACAAATGCAGCTAGGCAATGTAAACATAATGCTGCAAACTACTTGCTCTTGGAGTCTCTCTTTCTATCCCTCCATTCTCAGACTCCCTATGTGGATTTATCAGATTCTGGGTTTTTTTTCTGTCTTTCTGCAGATCCTGGCCTTATGCATCATCCAATTGGAAAGAATAAGAGGTTGTCGGTCCTCTGTTTTCCTCTTCTTGTTCTGGGTCTTGTCTGTTGTCTGTTCTCTGGTACCTCTGAGAGCAAAGATCCAGCTCGCCATAGATGAGGTAGGTAGAAAGCCTAACAGCACTTATAACAGCACTATTTCATACTGAGGATGGGTGATTGATTCAAATTAATTTATCATCTAGTGTTTTTGTTTCTTCAGGTAATGCTTTTTACACATACTGTATGACATTTCCTAGTTTCTTATCTACCAAATCCGACTGTATTAAAATACATTTCAGTTTAATACAGACAGCTCTTCAATCCAAAATTCACTATAGGACTGAAATGGACTCAATTTTAACTAATTTCTATTAAAATCCATGTATAGTTTATAGCAAGATAACTTTTTATGCTAAGCTGGGGCAATATAAGTACTGTAAAATATATTAGCCTATTTCAATAATTAAATTAAACAATAAAAAAAAAAAAAAAACACCAGAGGGGCTATAATGATAGTCTTTAATTGGAAATAATGACCCAATGTGAATATGTTTTGTGTCCATTTTGGACTCAGTGAACCCATGGTGTCAAAACAAAGTACTGAAATATCTAATCAGGTCTATTCTTACCAAAAGTCTAGACACAAGACTCCAGCAGCACAGCTTGAGATATACCCTGTGTCAGCAAGGAGTTTCTATTTCTCGCTCGAGTTTTAACCAAGGTAACCTAAAGTTAACACAAAGTGTTGGAGGATGACACTGCCAATTCTGGTCAAGGCTGTGAGTGTTTAAGTGCTCCCTTTCTTCTTGTGTCTCCTGTCAGACATTGCAATCATTGTTGTATGGAATGGTTAGCGCTAACACACACACACATACACAAACACACAGCCATGGGATTGTAGCATTTGCATTTCTATAAAAACACACGCAATGGATTTATATTTCTGTTGTATCGTACTCAGTGTGACATTCCCACACTGCTAGGGGGAAAGTAATGATGGCCCTGGGATAAATGCTGGTGAGACATGGCAGCCCAGGGTCAGACCAGAGAAACGTTAGCGCTGTGTTTATGGCCATACGCCTCTGTAAACGCAGCCAGATGAAAATCTATGCATCCACACATAATGCAAACCTTTTACAGCTTAAATGCAGACGTTTTCATTTCGTGCAACCACAGACGTGAACATATGGGCCATACTCCGACACCTTCTATATTGTTAACCTCCAAGTTCTAGGTCTAATTCCCTTCTAACTTTTGTCAGATTTTGTCACGGTAAAACCATTAACACTAAGGGGCGACTGTGGTAGGAAGTTGTCCTGTAACCGGTGGGTTTCCGGTTCGAATTCCCTACTCTGTCCGTTTCAATTGTTGTGTCCTCGGGCAAGACACTTCACCCACCTTGCCTGCTGATGGTGGTCAGAGGGCCCGTTGGTGCCGATGCATGGCAGCTTCACTTCTGTTAGTCCTTTTTTGTCTACCCCAGGGCTGCTGTAGCTACATTGCAGCTTACCACTGTCAGTGTGTGAATGGGTGGATTTTTCCTGTCAACATATAAGCTTATACAATCCCGTTTTCTTAATATGTATAACTAAAGCATCTAATCCTCATTATGGCATTGATGCTTCTAGCTGACAGGGTTTATGTTTGTGGAATCTTGGCCATTTTTAGCCGCCTGACTTACATTTTTCCCACCCACTCTCTGGCCATATCGACTCTGTCACTGTGTGGACAGAACCATTTGGCCCCTTCATATCTGCTTTCTTGGCAAAGCACCACGCTTGCAGAGAAAAGACTTTTACTGTTTGCAAAGGCTGCCACTTTGATACACACACAGACACACACGAAAACTGCTGCTGCTCAACAGGCTGGCTGTGGCAACGCTGTTAACCCAGTGGTAAACAATGCACGCTGCCAGAAACCACAAATTCTGTATGTCAAGAATAACATACACATCCTGCTTTTTACAAAAGTCTCTGAGTGGTTAATATTAAGGCTGCTCCCATGATTGAAAGTGAGGATGCTGGTTTGTAAAACCACAATTTCCCTATTTACAGATATGGGCTCTTTGTGTGACTGAGAGCCAGCACCAGCTTTTATTCATTTATATAAAGTACACTAATAAAACCTTTGGGTTTTCACCCTGATGTTACATACAAGTCCAAATTAATCTTTATTGAGTCTGTGATCTTGGTACATAAACCCTCCACTGCTATACGATGTGGAAGGAGAGCCAAAGCCATAGGAGGAATTTGGTGGTTTTGCAAAATTGGACACAAAACAAGAGTTGCAACAAATGACCCAATATACTACAGGATGTTGTCCTTTTTCTTAAAGCTGAAAGATAGAAAACAGTCAAGCACCAACTAGTTAAATTAAAAATACATTTTGTTTACTTTTCTAGTCATTAGCATAGGAAGCTGAGCAATGCTGGGATCCGAACCGCCATACCCGCCTGTTGTGGTAGCTGATGCATATAGCAGCTTAGCTGAACTTTAGTTTTACATACAGAGCAGTGGAGAAAAGCAGTGTTAGTGATAAAAATTTTATGTAGAAGTAAAATGCAGCAGAAACATTTCTACATGTTGTGTTGCATGTATGGGCACTACAGCACAGCTAGCTGGAGAAGGAAGTTAAAAAAGTAGCTGTTTAAAACATCCATGAGCCGTTATTTTAAAAGCCTTGGGCTTGTTTATGACCCAATCAATGAGTTTTCTCCTGTGGCTTTCATTTAACCAGAGAGTTACACAAATGAAGGTTTTCAGTTGTTTATTTTGTGAGTGTGTGTTGATAAGATGCTACTTTAAAATAGGTGATTATAAGCCACCAGGGGCAACCTTTTTTGGAAAGGCTAAGAGCTAAAATTAACATTTTTGGATTGTTTTTTTAGAAATAGGTTAGTCCACTTTAGGTTTGATTAGTTTAAGTATTTGGAATTTGAACCAAAGATGATTAATTGCAGTCCAGATTCCTCAAAAAAAAAAAAGTAAAGTAAAATAGCCAAATTAGTTAAATTGGTGGCTAACAGTTACGTAGTTGTGGTATTTTTACCTATATTTAGTGCATTATTACCCAGTTCAGGTTTGAAAAGTATTTCAGGTTTTGGACAAGTCCACTAGTCCACAAGTCAACAGTCCACCAGTTGCTGTATTCTCACAGTGATGACAAATCAGCCTAACAATAGCTCAAAGAACTAGTGGTTCTGAAGATACTGCTGTCTAGCTGTTGTCTCTAACCAGTCTACCCATTCTAGTTTGACCTCTGACATCAACAAGGCCTTTCTGGCCCACACAACTGCTGATCACTGGATATTTTTGTTTTTTCAGACTGTTCTTCATAAACCCAAAAGATGGTTGTGGATGAAAATCCTAGTAGATCAGCAGTTTATGAAATACCCAACCAACCCCATCTGGCACCAGCAACCATGCCACATTCAGTCTTAAATCCCATGTTTTCCCCATTCTGGTCCTTGATTTGAACTTTAGCAAATCATCATCACCACGTTCAGATGCGTAACTGGATTCAGTTGCTGCCATGCGATTGGCATATTTACTATTTGTGTTAACAAGCAGTTGAACAGATAAAGTGGTCAGTGCAGATACCTTAAAATGTTAGAATGTGTTGTGTTCAACACTAAAGGCATATTTACATTTTCCAAGCCTTCCTTTTCTGCAAACATTCGTCCCTGAGTGGTAGCAGATCACCATCTCAGCTAAATTTAAGAGTGACTAAATACTTTCTTTCCCACAATTTCACATCTTCAGCTCGTTTAATCTGTATTTTTATTCTTCAGGGCATTGCGTCTGATATTGTACGGTACCTTGCCTTCTTCTCCTACTTCTCAATCCAACTGGCCCAGCTCTTCCTATGCTGTTTTGCAGACCAGCCTCCACAGGGAAAACCCATCTTGGAAAAGGTAGGCAGAAGTGAATGTTTCCCACTTTGGCAATTACATCTGTGATGACATGATACCCAGGAAACAAAAACGTCAAAGTGGCTATTTTGTGTGTTTTTCTTTGTGGGTTTTTTTTTTACGATTGTTGTCAGGACACTTTTGCCTTTTGCAGGAAGTGATGCGATCCACCTCCCCCTTCATTCCTCTTACACCTAACAACTTTGGCTTCCTATGAGAGGGGTGTGAATAAGTGTATGCTTGTGCGCGTGTGTGTGTTTGGAATGGGGCTCATGCATAGCTTTATAACAACTCGTCCCCTTTGTGAAATAACATCGCGACTAGCTGTGTAGAGTCTGTGGCTGCACAACAGGATAGCCATTATTTAACACAGATCTCACTATGCCACCAAACGTTAGTAACGCCAAAGTTTTTCGATTGCTGGCAGCTGACAGGTGAATGAAAATGAGCTCCTTATTAATCAAAATGATGTGTGATGTTATATTGCTGTGGTGACAGTGTATCAGAAGAGCTAGAAAAGTCCCTAACCCACTCTTGGCTGGCGGTGAGAAGCTTTGGGGTGCAGAAGCCACAGTCTGGTGGGGTGGACACACCCAGTGGTGTGTGCTCCTCTTTTTTTTCCTCCACCTCCTCTCTTCCCTGTGCTCTGGTTAGAGTTACTCACAGGAAGACAGGAAGTCCAGAAAAAAAAAGTAAAAGTGTCATAATGAGGAGCGAAAACACCCGGGTAAGGGGGTGGCAGGGTGGAGGACATGCCACGAAGTCTGTGTGAGAAGAATACAATATGTCTGCATAAAGTGCATGTGTGTTTTGGAAAGTTTGCAATGACACATTTCCACTCTGTCTGCATTAGACCTCAAAACGTCATCTTTGCGTTTTTTGTTCTGCTCTATGGGAGTTCACGTCCTCTACTCCACACAGTGGACCACCTGAGTGTTATGGGTTGTTTACAGACATTAGTGTTCCCAAACACACCCTCACAAGCACAGCATTCAACCATCAAAAGGCCCTGCCTCCGTGAGGCTGCCAGTGATTCCAAAAAGCCTCTTGGTGGTGAGCGTTTTCCTGCAAAAACAACTATCAAGTCTGGTCTTTAATCTGTTGCAGAACCCTTGTCCCATAGAAGATGCTTCTTTCCTGTCAAAGATCCTCTTCTGGTGGTTCACTGGGTAAGATGGTTCTTTAAAAACATCTCATTTATTACGCACACGCTGGCTCACTTACGGGCAGCCGTTTTTACTTGTTTACAAAAATGTGTGTTTTGAGGATGGCCTCGGTGTGTGAAGCATTTGCCTTGCAACCTCCCTCAGTCTTGTTGTCAAAGGATATCGAACCCCACTGGAAGCAGAAGATCTGTGGACCCTGAGAGAGGAGGACACGTCGCATAAGATCATCTCTGACCTGCAACAGGACTGGACAGCTGAATGCGCCGAACTCCAAAAGTGAGAACTTTTAATAAGAGTTTTAGTCACTTAATAGACATCCACTAATAGTTGGAGCCATGATGTGAGAGTAGCAAACTTTCCACTTCCAATTTTTCCTTGTTTAACCCCTTAACCAAGATGACAAGAAACCAATTGAAATAATGAGCATTATTTCTTTTTGCAACATCAAATACAGTGCCTTATTTTACATTTTGTACTGTTTTTAAGCACAAATCTCAGTGTATCTCATTAGGATTTTATGGGATAGATCAAAAGAATTCAAATGATTAATGTTTAAAATATTTTTTAACAAATAAAAATCTGGAAAGTGTGATAAGAAGTGGTCATGAACCTAAACAGATGGTCACTGACTGCATGTATGAGACGAAAAGAGGATTATTGTCACACTGGAGGAGCTGCAGAGATCCACAGTTCAGGTGGAAGTTTATGTTGACCAGGCAGATACTATTCATGCACTCCACAAATCTGGCCTTAATGGAAGAGTGGCACAGGAATGCCATTATTAAAGGAAAACCACAAAAAGGTCTGGTTGCAATTTGTAACAGTTTGGTAGTGGCAGCATTATGTTGTGAGGATGCTTTTTTTTAGCTGGGACAGTTAAGCTGCTGAAATCTATTGTATCTGGGAAGCTAGAGACAACCAGCTAGCTTAGACCATATCAAGACAACCATTCAACAGGACAATGTCCCTAAACGTTCAACCAAAGCTACAATGGAAAGGCTTAGATCAAAGCATGTTCATGTGTTAGAATGCCATAGTCAAAGACCAGATCAATTAACTAATAATCAGTGGCAAGACTTGGAAATTGATCTTGGAAATTCTAACTGAGCTTGTCTTTCTTTGCAAAACGAGAATAAGCAAACGATTTTCCCTCTAATTTATACTAGTACAAAAAATTAAAACATGCTAAAACTTTCCTTACATTTCACAGTTATACACTGCTTGCAGTTGGTCTATCACATAAAATCCTAATAAAAAATATAGGTTATGAATGTAACGTGACAAAAAGTGAACAAATTCAAGGGGCTTGAGCTGTGCTGTGCCTGATAAAATGAAACATTTCTGATCTGCACTCATTTGCACAAGTTCTTTGTCAAAGTTTATGAGTATAGAGTTACATTTAAAGTTGATGAATTTGGCTCATTGCTTCTTTGCAAAAAATTGCCAAGCAGCAGATGAATAAGCAACAAAGGAAAACATAAGTCTTATTTCTTTTAGCTCAACATGCCATTTGGCTTTATTTTTGTTTAAACTTCACAGAACAGCACAAACCATTGACAAAATTCCAAATTCAAAGATTCAATTCAGTTTATCATCTTGTTTTACATCCATCCGGCATGTTGCCAGTCGAATTAATGTCCTGAGCAGAACCATGGCTGTAGTAGCTAAGTGAAAATAAAGAATTCTCATCAGTACAAACAGTTGGGTCTAAAACTAAGCAACAAGAAGTCACTTGAGGACAAAGGTACATCAATGTCATTACAGAAGCGCAGTCATTTTCAAAGCTTGTTAACATGATTCAGGGCTTTAAAAATCTATCGTTAAGTCTAATTATTTTTTCTAAAACTGTACTTTCCATAGCAGTTGATGAATTCTTTGGTTAATCAGTGATGGCAAGAACAACTAAAGTTTTATTGCTGTCTGTTTCAAGCTGCCAGCACCAACTTGGTTCATCTCTGAAACAAATTTCTTGCCTGTAACTGTTTTGTTTTTGGGTTTTTTTTCTCCCTCATGCAGGCAACAGAAAGCCTTGGCGTCAGGCGCAGCTCGGGGCAGCAGGCTGCCAGACCAAGCTCAGCTCTTCAGGAAGCTGCAGAAGGAGCAGAGCTCTGGCTTTTTCCTGCTGAGGACACTTACACGCAAGTTCGGTCCATATTTCCTGAATGGCACCTTGTGTATCCTATTCCATGATGCCTTCATGTTCGCCATCCCTCAGGTCTTGAGGTAAAAATTTCAAGGAATAAAATTCTAAATTTGATATTATCCAGGGACCCATCTGTGGTGTGCTACATACCTCAAAACAGCTGTTCACCCTTACCGACAAACTACAAATGTTGTTGGGGATAGTTTTTGTAAAGATGAGCAACAAATTCAACTGAAAAAAATATCTTTATGCTTGCAACTGTGGCCATTTTGTGGACAGAGTCACTGCCTTTAGGTTCCTAAAATATAATTAATCTAACAATAGATCTATTTTAAACAAAAAGCCAAGCATATCACCATCATATACAAATGGAAGAAAGTATAGCTATATCCAGCACCCTCCAAATTTACTGGCACCCCTCGTGAAGATGCAAAACATAAACATAAATTCATCTGTTATTTCCAGGAACATAATCTCACCCTAAGCTGCACGGTTGCACCATAGTTAGCACTGTTCCCTTGGAACAAGAAAATCCTTAGCTGAAATCCCTGCCTGGGGTCTTCTTGCATGGACTTTGCATGTTCTTTCCATGCATTCGTGGGTTCTCTCTGGATAATCTGAAGCAGTGCACGTCAACATGGTTCCAAGGATCTTTGGTAGAGAAACAATCCCACAGAATCACAGATCCTCCCCTCTACATAACAATGGGCATCAAGTCCTTTTCTACACATTCATCCTTTCTTTCAAGTCAAACCCACCTGGAATGTTATTGCTATGAAGTTCAATTTTAATTTCAAAGCACAGGGTTTCAGTTAAACCCTGAGTAGCATTTAGGTAACTCCACCCGTATACATTTGTGATGGTAGAGTAGAAAAAGATTTTTCTTGACATCACTCCCAAATGTTGTGTTGACTCCAACAGCAGTTCTTTGCTGCAGCTTCTTTTCTTGGGTTTTGTAATGAAAAAGTTAAAGGTTGGAGTTTTACTTTTTTTATATATATACGATTATGATGCTGCAATAAATAAAAATCTATTTCAAGACTTTTTGTGCATCATTACCAGGGAATACCAGTACATGTGTTTCCATGATTTACAACTCTATCGACAAAATAAAACCAGAAGCTGGCAGCAGTGAAAACAGGTCATGACTGACCCGAGACCAGCCGCCGTGCCATCCCACCAATCAGACTGGAATGTTGTTGTTCATGCTGCGCTCTGAATCAGTGGAAGTGTTAATTACAGTTGTGGAGCTGTGAGTGAGAAGAGCAGACAAGACCACAGCCCTGTGCGCTCCAGTAAAGGAAGGACGAGGCAGAGAAACGGAGAGTGGGCTCTAAATGGCAGAAATGCTGTCGGACCACAATAAGAAAGCCTCAGGCTAAGTGTGAGTGCAGCCCGGCCGCAGGTTGAGCTCCGTTGTGCAACACGGGCTGCTTCCAGCCAACCAGACAGCCAGAAGCCACAGCGGTGCTCAGTATCAGACTGAAAATAAATTATCTTGACACAGTTGAAGTCTGGCTGTCTTCTTAGCTTTTTGTGTTCAGAAACCACCTGTTTTCACACAATATTGTGATGTGACAAACAACAGGAATCACAAAAGCTAAATATAAAATTCATGTCTTTCTTATCTTTGTCCTCAGTCTTCTTCTGGCCTTCATGAGGGATGGAGATGCTCCTCTGTGGAAGGGCTACTTCTACGCCACTCTGATGTTCCTCCTCTCCTGCCTCCAGTCCCTCTTCAACCATCAGTACATGTACACCTGCTTTACAGTCGGCATGAGGGTGAAGACAGCAGTTATGGGCTTGGTTTACAGGAAGGTGAGTAAATCATCATCATGCGTTTAGACACTACTTCTTGGCAAAAACAAGAGCTTTCTCCCTTTTCAGACTGAAAACAGCTCACAGTGTATGATTAACAGGTTTAACATAAGGTGAATAATCATGTGTAATCTTTACGAGGGTATACAATTATGTAAACTGAAAATGTTTGGCTGGAATGTCTCTTGTTGTCAATCCAGTCTTTGGTGGTAAACAGCTCCGCCAGGAGGACCTGCACCGTGGGTGAGATTGTGAATCTGGTCTCAGCAGACACTCAGAAGCTCATGGACTTTGTGGTCTACTTCAACGCTGTCTGGCTGGCTCCAATAGAGATCGCTCTTTGTCTCTTCTTCCTCTGGCAGGTGTGTTAAAATTGAATGTTTTTTCAGTGGCTTCCATTCATGCAATTAAGCTCAACAATGTC
This sequence comes from Characodon lateralis, assembly GCA_036250325.1. Classification (NCBI taxonomy): domain Eukaryota; kingdom Metazoa; phylum Chordata; class Actinopteri; order Cyprinodontiformes; family Goodeidae; genus Characodon; species Characodon lateralis. The sequence continues at coordinate 1,473 of JAHUTJ010059428.1, read as the reverse complement.
TTGACAGCTTTTCTTCTTTTTTTCCCACAGCATCTGGGCCCGTCTGCTTTGGCAGGAATTGCCACTGTCATTCTCATTTTCCCACTCAACGGATTCATTGCAAAGAAAAGAAGCAAGCTGCAGGTGAGGGCAGAAATCCTTCAAACAGCAGGCCAGACATCTGGCACGTCAAGTCATAAGTGGGGATCCCATAGATGGTTTAGATAGTGGCTCACAAGCTACGTGGGTGTTTGGCCTGGTTACTACATTCTCTCTTGTCCTTTTGATGTCTGGCCCATATAATGTGCTTTCAAAACAATGACAGGAAAGGGTGGGCAGTTGGAACACATAATTTTTCATTTCTCTGGAAAAACAATAGACGGGTTCTGTAAATTTAGATGCCAGCTTAATCGAAAATTTGTCCTGAGTGTGCCGACCGCATCCCTGCCTCTTTGTTGTTTTCTTGTAATAAAAGAAAATAACTAAAATGTAACAAGCAACAAATTCCTACCGAATTACACCATTTCTGTGTTGTTCAGAGAAACCTACTGCTGCTGTAAGGAGGGCAGACAAACTTGCATACACAGAGGCATGCCCTTGCTTTTGGTGTGGTATTTGTCAACTCACTGCTTTAATTGTGATAGTTTACAAGAAATAAAAATGTTATCGTCTGGTCAACAGGAGATTCAAATGAAGTTCATGGATGGCCGCATCAGATTAATGAACGAGATTCTGAATGGAATAAAGATCCTGAAGTTTTACGCCTGGGAGAAGGCTTTCCTGGAGCAGGTTTTGGGCTACAGAGAAAAGGAGCTCAAGGCCCTGAAAAAGTCCCAGATTCTTTATTCCATCTCCATTGCCTCATTCAACTCTTCTTCTTTCTTGGTAAGAAAACTAAAGGGAAAAACCTTCTAATTTAGGCATTAACATAATGATGCTGGCAGTCTCAGTTAGTTCCAGGTTTTAATTCAATTCAGTCAGTCATTTTCTACTGCTTATTCCATAGTGGGTCACGGGGGAGCTGGTGCCTATCTCCAGTAGTCTACGGGCGAGAGGCAGGGTACATCCTGGACAGGTCGCCAGTCCATTGCAGGGCAACATACAAACAACCACACTCATTTATACACCTAAGTGCAATTTAGAGTGACCAATAAACCTAACAGGCATGTCTTTGAACTGTGGGAGGAAGCCAGAATACCCAGTGAGAACCCACACATGCATGGGGAGAACATGCAAACTCCATGCAGAAAGACCCCAGGCTGGGAATCGAACCCAGGACCTTCTTGCTGCAAGGGAACAGTGCTACCAACTGCGCCACCGTGCAGCCCTCAATTCAATTCAATTCAGTTTATTTATATAGCGCCAATTCACAACACATGTCGTTTCAAGGCACTTCACAAAAGTCAGGTACATACATTTCAATTAATCCTAACCATTGAACAGTGCAGTCAGATTCAGTTATTTATTCAAATTGGATAAAAAGTTTTTCTATCT